>JXCR01015872.1:105437-131173 GCA_002079205.1 Phalaenopsis hybrid cultivar
ATCAAGGAGAAACAGTGTCTCCCTACATGTTGAAGAAAAGGAAGATTACAAGGTTAAGGGTCACTAGATGGCTTGATGAATCAATACAAGAATCATGAGTCCATTCTCAACAAAAGACAACAATTAGCCCCAAGGGCTTTAAGAAAAAAACAAAATAAAGGAAGCATAAGGTTCCCAAAAACATAAGGAAAACCCAAAATGGGAAGAGGCAAGATACCCACAAATTAAAACAACCACCAAGTTCAGAAAATGTGACCACAACAGTTCCTCTTCAGAATGTGTGAACTTGAGGAATGCATAAATTATCTCCATGCAGTAGATAAGCTAAATATGGGGAAGGAAAATTTGCCACCATAATTTGTTCAGAACATCTACCAGTAGTGGCCAAAAGGTGAGCATGCCAATTACCTTTCCTGCTGATATACTGAATTTTAACAGTGTAGCTATCAAAGTTCCTTTGAATTTTCCTTATCCATCTTCCAATGTGCCAATGGGGGTCTTCCTCAAGCTGCAAAAGTTTGGTGCAAACATTGGAGTCAGTTTCAATGATTAAAGGTCCCATATTACATTGGACAACAATTTTAAGAGCCCAATAAATAGCAATCATTCCAGTTTCTGCAGCATCTAAAACCCAAGTTGGTGAGGAGAAATGGAGAACAAGGTGACCAAGGTAGTTTCTGAAAACCCCACAACAACCAGCAGAACCTTTAAGAAAGCTTCCATCAGTATTAGCTTTCAACCAGCCATCAGGAGGAGGAGCCCATTCAATCAAAGATAAACTAAAATTATACTGAATATCAGCTTGAGGAACCCAATTCTTGAAGATATTAGGGAACCTATGATATTTGATGATTTTTTTTAGGTAAGATGTGCAATGAGTAGTTACAGCTTTAACAAGAGGGGTAGAACCTTCTTATTTAACACTATTTCTGCACATCCATATAAACCAAGCCACTACACAAGGAATAACCTGTAAATTGATATGTTTCCACTCTTCCCAGCAGTTGAAGAAGTTGCTCCAGCTGAGATTCATTGTGTCTATTTTGAACTTGGGCAATAACTCAGTCCAAACTTTTTGAGAGAAGTTGCAATTAAAGAAGAGGTGATCCAAGGTCTCCTCCTCCACAAGGCACAGAAGACATACAGATGGTCCCCCCAAGCCTTTCATTTTCAAGATATCATCTGTTGGGAGCAAAGAAAGCCATAATCTCCAGCTGAAGAAGGACATAAAAGTGGTAAGGTGTTTCCCCCAAATTTGAGTGCCCCATAGAATAGAAGGCCAATGAAAGTGGGTTTGGTAGATAAAAGAAGTGACTTTTTGAGAGTTGGCTTTTTTAATANAAAAGAGAATTTTTATCTGAAGTTAAGACTTATTTTTGGGGTGACCCATTTTTATATAAACAAGGAAAGGATCTAATTAATCAAATATGGGTGCCTTTAGAAGAAACTTATGAAATTATCCAAAAATGTCATAATTTTGATTTTGGGGGACATTTGTGTTGATAAAACAACATACAAAATTTTATAATCTGGATTCTATTGGCCTACAATTTTTAGAGATGTTAATGCTTATATTAATGTTGATAAAACAACATACAAAATTTTACAATTTGAATTTTATTGGCCTACAATTTTTAGAGATGATTGATAAATAACATACAAAATTTTACAATCTAGATTTTATTGGCCTACAATCTTTAGAGATGTTAACGCTTGCATACAAAATTCTACAATCTAAATTTTATTGGCCTACAATTTTTAGAGATGTTAATGCTTATGTCAAAACTTATGATCGATGTCAACGAGTTGGCAATATTTCTAGGAGGAATGAGATGCCCCTCAATTATGTGTTAGAAGTTGAGATATTTGATGCTTGGGGATTAGATTTCATGGGACCATTTATACCATCTTTTGGGAATTTATATATGCTCAAAGTGTTGCAAAGTTTTTAAGAACAAACATATTTTGTATATTTGGGATGTCGAGATTAATCATAACTGACGGAGAAAGTCATTTCAGAAATATAATAAAGGAGAAGTTATTAAAGAAATATCATATTAAACATAGAATTGCTACTGCTTATCATCCTCAGATAAATGATTTGATTGAATTATCCAATCATGAAATTAAAAGAATATTGCAAAAATCTGTAAATCTAACCAAAATGGATTGGTCAATCAAACTTGATTATGCTTTGTGGGCTTATAGGACTGCATGCAGAACTCCTATAGGAATGTTTGTCACTTACCAGTTGAACTTGAGCATAAATCATATTGGGTTATTAAAGAATTTAATTACAATTTAAATGATTTTGTTGAGAAAAGGCTATTGCAATTGAATGAGCTTGAAGACATAAGGAATGAATCTTACGAAAGTGCTAAGATTTATAAAGATAAGATGAAGTGTGGCATGATCGGAGGATTCTGACTAAAAAAATTTCAGTCAGGGCAATATGTTTTGCTTTATAATGCAAGGTTAAGATTATTTCCAGGCCAACTTAAGTCCAAGTAGATAGGCTCATTTGTTGTGATGAAAGTTTATCCCTATGGAGTCATGAATATCAAAGATCCTAAAACAGATAAATTATTCAAAGTGAATGGTCACAAGCTGAAATCTTATTTTTTAGGTGACCAACTTAAATTAAATGATTTTATGATGTTGTGTCAATTATGCAACCCTAGTGTGTGTTGTTTTTTTGTGTGTTTTACGTCTATTTAAATCCTCGGTACAGTGCCAAAAACTTGACCCGTCCCGAAATTATGTAGTAATTTAGTTTTTGAAAATATGGTCAATAACTTGACCCAATTTATATTAAGTGATTAATGTGCAAAATTGAAATGTTATATAAAGTATATAAAATAGTTCACACACTAGTGGTTCTACGCAAGCGCACGTATTGCTTCAAGTAATATAAAGTTTTCTTTAAAAACCCCAGTATCAATCCCACAGAGAAGTGCAGTAAGAAATCCTTTATGCTAATTCTAGTCTAGTGCTATGAAGTCTTAATTTGGAAGATGGAAACTCTTATAATAATAACATAAATCATAATATTCAAACTATAAAAATTAAAGTAAGAAAGATAATTAAAGTGGGTTTAATGAATGCTAATAGAAATATAAATAAAAGAACTAAGTTTACTAAACTATTTACTAAACTTTAAAATTAAATTTACGACTAATCTAAAGTTTGGTCCCTAATTCCGTCTTTAGGTTGGGAGGATATCGGTTGCCACTTCAGAGCTCTCACTACTCCTCACCTGAAGGCTAACAATCTCGCATTTGTTTTCAATCAATTGGACAAAATTGGCGATTTTAATCTGACACCTTAAAATCTCCAATTTTGCATCCAATGAAGTATATTTCCCTATTTATTTTCACTAAATTCCATGCATGCAATACTCTCTCATGAAATCAAATGTGATTCTCCCCATGTTGTAGAAATCATAGCCCTTTCGAAACATATGTTTCTCAACACATTTTAACATTTCAATTGATCATATCAAAAAGTAAATGAAGATCGGAGTTTAAATCATCACCATATAAAACATAATCAATCCTTCACAAAATCATATCTCAAAGTAGGATGAAAGATAAAGAAGACTACTCAGAATTTAAGAGAATGATATGACAAAATACAAATTCATATTTAAAAACAAGTTTACAAAATGAAGAAAGAAATGAACACAACTTATCTCACAATCCTTCCCAAGAAAATCCCTAGAAGTTCTCTCTAAGAACTTTCCCTCTTTACAAGTACTCTCAATTCTCTCCTTGAAATGTAATGAAGAAGAAATCTGTCACCTTCCCTCTTCTCTTACAATCCTTGAAGAAAATCTCCAAGCCCTTCCTCTCACTCTCATGCCTACACACACAACTCATGCCCACACAACTCTTCTTCAAGCCCTAGATTTCGCTCTCTTTTATAAAAGGCTGCCTCCCTCCAAAAAGAATTAAAAATTCACTCCAAAATTCTATCCAAAAGTCAACTCTTTTGAATTCAAAATACATGCCCATTGATCCAAGAGGCATATCCCTTCATAAAAAAACCTTCCAAAGTGTCTAGATGCATTAAATCACTCCAAGGGGTGTTTAGAACAAGTGTCACTTTGAAAATTCATGCAAAAACTCGTCCCGAACAGCCTTAATCCGCAAAAAGTTGTCTCCGATGCATTTGGCCCTAAATTGGCGCATCATGTGCCAGTTCTCTAGATTTTGTTGCATTATGCACCGGTTTGGCACACCATGCGCCACCCTACAACAGCTCCAATGTTTTGTTCTGTTCGACTGTGTTTCAACTCCATTTCACCCCGTTTTAGTTGTGTTTCGCTCCTAACAAATATGCCTACAAAATAAGAATGAAAAAAACCTTTTTTAAAAGTATAATTTCATTCAAAAATATGTGAGAAATGCTAATTAGATTAATTATAGAAATACATATTGAAATGTGCAAAGTCAAAGTTTTCTTTCTTGCTTGTTTTTACTCTAAATTGTACCATTTTTGCTTCATTTTCTCTAAAATTTCATTTCTTGTACCTGNAAATTAGATTAATTATAGAAATTCATATTGAAATGTGCAAAGTCAAAGTTTTCCTTCTTGCTTGTTTTTACTCTAAATTGTACCATTTTTGCTTCATTTTCTCTAAAATTTCATTTCTTGTACCTGAAACCAAAAATATACAAAATTTTTTTCCTTTAGAGTGTAATATCATTAAAAATCATTAAAATTGAGCATAAAATATACATGAAAAAGTAGGTAATTTTTAGGCATGTCAACTCCCCCAAACTTAAATGTTACTTGTCCTCAAGTAACCCTTTTACTACAGAAAAATATGACTTAGGATAGAGATTAACTTATAAATTTCTATACTTTAGTTTAATAAATAAAATAATAAAATTTAAGAAAAATCTTTAATAACATAGATTCAAACTATAAGTCTAAGAGTACTTAGTAATCAAATTTAAGATTTTTGAATCTCTATTCATTTCAAAAAGAATTGTAATTTGTCATATCAAGGATACTTAGAACATTTATATGAAAAATAACTTCATGAAAACTTTACTAGTAATGCTACTAATACTCCAATACAAGTTTAGAAAATGTAATAAAGCTCCTTCTTTAAGTTGATTCAAGTGAAGCCAATTTTTTATTAGGCATCTCCTCAAGCTTCTCCTCACTTATTTTTCTTTTCTTTTCTTTTCTTTTTTCTTTTCTTCTCTCTTTTTTTTCTTTTAGGCTCTTTTCAATCATTTTTTTCTTCTTTTTTTTTGTTTTTTTCAAGTAAGGATTACTATATTTAGATAAACTTTAATAATTTTGAACATCACAATCCTCTTCTTAAAGTCAAAACTCCTTACCTTTCTTTAGCTTATAAATTCATATTAGTTTATGATTTTTCATGAAGTCTCATTCTTTTCTTCTTACATGAAACTCTAAAATTNGTTTCTTTTCTTTTCTTTTCTTCTCTTTTTTTTTTCTTTTAGGATCTTTTCAATCATTTTTTTTCTTCTTTTTTTTTTGTTTTTTTCAAGTAAGGATTATTATATTTAGATAGACTTTAATAATTTTGAACATCACAATCCTTTTCTTAAAGTCAAAACTCCTTACCTTTCTTTAGTTTATAAATTCATATTAGTTTATGATTTTTCATGAAGTCTCATTCTTTTCTTCTTACATGAAACTTTAAAATTCTTAACACTTCAAAAATGCAATTTCCTTTACTTTAAAAAGAAAAATATAGTCTTATTCTTTCATAACAAATATCTTTAACATTAGAATTGACCTTCGTTATTAAAAACTTTTACCTAAATTTACTATACTATTTACAAACATAAATGTAGTCATTTAAAGTTAAACTCTAATATCCAAGGTCATGTTAAATTAATTTTAAAAATATAGTTATTTAAGGACAAATAAAATTTAATTCACTTCTTTTTAGAAGAAAATTTTCTTTTCCCCCAAACTTGCATTTTAAAATATTTTACATTTAATTTCATAAAATGTAGTAGGAATATGTTCTCCAAATCTTTATATTATTGTAACACAAACACAAACACACATGATAAATGAGGTCAATTCTTCTTTTAACTCATTGCATCTCACTAATTGACCTCCAATTTCTAACGGAATCACTACACATATATATTGGGTACTTATAAATGATTTTATAGATTCTAATCCTAANCTCTAGCCATTAATGACATCACCATACACTATCCTTATAACTTTATTAATGGCATCACTATATCCCATTAATTAAGAACCTCTTGTAGTTATAAGGATAGTGTAAAATCATCCACATGTTACTCATAAAATAAGCTAAATACTCCTATCAAATGAAAATAAGGTCAAAGAATGGAAGTAATAAAGTTAAGATGAAACTGTCACCGTTAAAATTCATGATGTCTCTTGTAAAACTCAAGTCGAGCTGAGACCTGAGTTGTAGGGGACTCGTCAATCCAACTACTACAAAAGAACATACAAGTCTAACCATAATAAGAAGTTAAGAAAGCACTTCCATTAGGACATAAAAAAAATAAATCAAATAACTAACAATCCAAATATCTACCAATGATCAATCAAACAAATCAATCCACACTAAAACAAACACAATACAACACTAACAATCATAACTCTCAAGTACACTAAATCAAATTACATTGATAATTATGCGTTGCCTCCGAGAAAGCACTTTGTTTAACGTCATTAGCCTAACAAATGATTCCACCTGGATCAAAATTCCATTTAATTAACCTTGATCAATCACATAATCTTTTCCAGATCTAGGGATTCCTACAAAGTCCTTGAGTAAAAATTTTTCTTTCATCTCTTCCATTAATAATCTACCCCAATTTGTTTTCTGTATTGCTTATTGTGACCACTTGATTTTATAGATCACTCTTAATTTGAATCACAACCTCTTCTAACATTAATTTGTTCTCCTTATCCTATGGGTTGGAGTTAAATTAAGGAGGGTTATTAATTGAGTTAATAATATACCTTAATTGGTTTTTCATATTCCTTATTGTGGTCCCTTGACACTCCAACTCACTCTCCATTTGAATAACAACATCTTCTAATAAATCCTTCTCGTCATTCTGGGGGTTGAAGTTAAAATTATGAAGTAAAGAAAATTCATCATTAAAATAACCATGATTATTCCAACTACATGTCCGATTAAATTGATTATCTTTCCAAAATTGTTCTCCTCCAAAATTATTATTCCTGTTAAAATTCAAATGATTTTCCCAACCTGGATTGTAATAATCAGAATAAGAATTATGTATCTCATGGCCATATCTTTCTATGTAATGATCCAACTTCCTCTCAATATCTATAACCTAAGAAATTAAAATTGTAAGCATATCTTCTTGAAAATTTGCCAGTCTCTTAGGGCTTACTCTTTCAAAGCTATAAGCACTATATTCCAAATCTGAATAATCATTATATCATTGATTCACCATTTTGACATTAAATTCATGGAGTCCTTTGAAATCTCTCCCAAAAGCCCTCTCCAAATTTGACTTGTAAAATTCAAGGTGTGCAGCTCTTGAACTACGTATACAAATCTAAAGACTTAACTAATGTGGCAAATATCAAAAATATTTTTAGTGTTTTGGATTTTCTTTAAAATAAACATAAAAAAATTAAACACACAATATAATAATAATATAAATTCTGAATCTAAGTTTTATAGGTTTAACTAAAATTCTCATAAAGTTCTTACTAAAGCCTCCCCAGAACCAACACTAGAAACTTGGTGTGCCCCTAGTGTGTGTTTTTTTTCTGCATGTTTTATGTAAATTTGAATTCACAATAACTATTCCAAGAACTTGACCCGTCCTAAAATTACACAATAATTTAGCTTTCAAAAAATATGACCAAAAACTTGACCCAATTTATATTAAGTAGTTAAAGTGGAAAATTAAAATATTTATAAAATATATAAAATAGTTCACACACTAGTGGTTCTACGCAAGTGCACGTATTGCTTCAAGTAATATAGGACTTTCTTTAAAAAACCTAGTATCAATCCCACGAAGAAGTGAGGTAAGAAACCTCTTAGACTAACTCTAGTCTACTACTATAAGTAATTAGTTTGGAAGGTTGATTAAAGTGGTTTTAATGTATGCTAACAAAACTAATTTTACAAACTTAATTTCTAAACTTTAAAGTTAAATTTACGAAGACTAAACAAAGTTTTGTGATGAATAGTTCAAATTTAAGAAAGTATCATTCCCACTACAACGAATTTTTGGTTAATGATAGAGATAAATGGTTTGAATTTGCACTATGCCAAATATGAATAATTTTAATTCTCTACCCTGATTCAGTGTTATAGAGAATCATTGGCTAATCTCATGTTTAGTCCCTAAATTTATGGTTAGACAGGGAGGATATTTGCTCTCACTTCAGAGCTCCTACTTCCCTTCCCCTGAAGGCTAACACTCACTTTAGTTCTTAAACACTAAGACCAAACTGGAGATCTTAGTCTGTCACCCTAAAAATCTCCAATTCTATGCCCAACAATGTATATTTCCCTACAAAATAAGCATGAAAAAAACCTTTCTTTAAAGTATAAATTCATTAAAAAATCTCTGAGAAGTGTAAATGAGATTAAACATAGAAAGACATATTGAAATGTGCTAGGACAGAATTTTCTTTCTTGCTCGTTTTTACTCTTAATTGCACCGTTTTTGCTTCTTTTTCTCCAAAACTCCATTTCTTGTCCCTAAAACCAAAAATATGCAAAATATCTTCCTTTAAAGTGTAATATAATTAAAAATCATTAAAATTTAGCATAAAATATATATGAAAAACTAGTAATTGTTTAGGCATATCACAATTCTTAGTGGTTTTTGGCGGGTTTGTCTCCTTATAACTACCAAAAACTGATTTGAAAGTCAATTTTAAAGGGGAAAACAATGGAAGAGTCACTAGTTTTCAATTCAAATGGTGTCCCACTATAAAAATTCTGCTAGATTTGGAATTTTCAACCGGAGAAAGTTTGCCAATTTCGATGCGCAGAGAAACATGATCTTGTTCTTGTGAAGAAGATGCTAATCAAAGAAAAAAGGTTTTTAAATCGAGGATTTAATGCACCCAATAATCGTGTAGAAGAGTTTATTGCGTAGAGACGCTGAGAAATGCTTTGCTATTAATGCCACCATAGTTGTCTCTGTGGTGAAAGTGTTTCATGCAAATCTTCATAGAATCAACCAAGGATTTGTATATGTGCGAGGTAGATTTTTCCAATTCACTCCTTCAAGAATAAATAAGATGTTTATGAATGAAAATGTGCTTATTTACCACTACACAAATTTTACCCCTACAAGAGATGATATGAATGAACTCTATCAGTACCTTACAGATGAAGATGCAAATTGGGAGGCCGGAGATGATGAAAATTTGAGTTTTTCTTCATCATTGTTAAATCATGCTTCTAAGCCGTTGCATTTCTTTATTGCATCAAAATTACTTCCCACTATGAAAATAAATAAGGTAACTAAGGAGAGTGCTATTCTAAACTATTATATTCAAACTAGAAAACTTGTTAATATTGAAGCAATAATTATGAAATTGATTTTAGGTTTGATTGTCAATGGATCTGCAACTTGAATTGGGCATCCATCCACTATTTTCCTACTATGTAGTCAATCATATGTACCTTATGAGAGTTGGGAGAAAGTGTTTATTCCTTGGAAGCCGATGGATCCAAAAGTATATTGCAACTTTATTGGAATGGGAAATGAGAATGATATGAATGTGCTGATGGATCAAGCATCCTAGAATTCATCACCTATTTAACCTTATTTCAGTTCAAATGTGCTTTTTAAAAGGATTAAGAAGAAAGAAAAATAGGTACATAACCTTATGCATGCAATTGGGAATGTTTATGAAATGTTGGATAACCTGGATTGGAGACTGAAAGAACATATTGAACATAGTGGTCATATTAAAGATGGTTTGGTATGTATGTTCAAGAAACATGCTTGGATTGCAACTGATGAATTTCCTTATCGACCTACAACTTGTATGTACACTACCAATCAATGGGAGAAATCAAGGAGGACGAGACCGAAGAAGATGTTTAAACTTAATTTATGTATGGAATATTTTGTTTAGTACTGCTTGTTTATGTTAATATGTTATGTTGGACTGCATTTACTGTTACTGTTAAACTCTATTTCCATTTGTGTTTAGTATTTTGATATTTAGATTTCAGTGTTAGGATGTTTTAGTTTGCTTTGAACACTGAAGTAGATGTTTGTTGGCTTGAAAAATGTTAATTTGCAATAACGCGGATTTTATATATAAAAGTGAGTTTTGTGTTGTTTATAAAAGTTTGGTGTTAGAGTAAGGTTTAAATTATGATTAGAAATGTTCATTTGAGTTAATTAGAAGAGGACTTAAAGTATTGCACAACAGATTTTCACACAAAATAAAATCTGGAAAAATTAAGGCGTTCGCGCCAAATGCACCAAATTGGCGCATGAAACACCAATTTACAGAGAGTTAGCACATGATGCTCCAAATTTGGCGCTAGATGCGCAAAGTCCCAAAAATGCTAGATTTTCTAAAAAACTGCAAAATCACAGAGTAAAACTCCTTTTTTACTGCTTGGGTCGTCTCCTACCTCTAAACCACGGCCTAAGGTTTCACATTGTGAGCGTTAGAGAAGATTTCAGAGGTCAAAGATCTTAGATTTCATCTTCTCTTGGTAAGAGCTTCACCATAACCTAGAAATTTTTGATTTTCACCATGTATTTTCCCTACATTATGAAATTTTAGATTTTGATGGAAAAGCTTGAAGAAAACTCATGGTGAAAAGTTTTCTACCAAATAATCTTACTTGGGGAGTAAAAAAATTTATTTTGTAATTTATTTGGAATTAATTTAAATTTTCTTAGAAACTCCAATGGCTCTATGAATAAAGAGAGAAAATTGCACATGATTTAGACATGAGGTGATTTGTCAGATTCAAAGCCCAAAATTGTTATAACACTTATATGGAATCAAAAAGTCGATCCATGAAAGGATATTTGCTAACCCGGGTGGCGAGATCGAGAGGTTGATTGTCACCATAAATTGGGAAAGCTTTTGCTACTTCACTGCAGTAGCGATTGTACCAATGATTCAGGAGTTTTATGCCAACTTAAGGTTTACCACAGACGATCACATCCTTGTGAGAGCTAAGAAAGTTCAATTTTTGAGAGATAGGATGAATGCTTTTTATGGCCTGAGAAATGTATTCCATTGAGAATACGCTACATTCGTGATGACTGATGCATCACTGGATGAAGGATTGCTTTTCTGACTGATGTAAGAGGAGAATGGAAGATTAAAAATAATAAGAAAGTTAACCCGCTTCCATGATAACTATTTAGTCAAAGGTATGACACCACTTCATCTCTACTAAATTACTACCAACAAGTCATCTAGGCAAAGTAACAAAGGATAGGGCTGCACTAAACTTATGCATTCAGAAAATGAAGGCAGTAGATGTTGGTGTTCTCACAATTCATCATGCTCGAATTATAGCTAATAGTGCTACAACCAGTGGATTGGGTTACCCTGCCCTGATCTTCACTTAATGTGAGCAATCAGCAGTAGAGTCCCATAGAAATGAGTAAAGATTGTAGCAATAAAATATTATTGAGAAGCATATGGTCCAAAGATTAGAATCATTTGTCGATTCTAGGAGTGGTGGTATTGATAGACCCTCTACATCAGCTGTTGGGGCCTCTACATCTTGCTCTGCATCACTTGAAAATATTATGGAGCAACTTATGATTCAACAAATGGATATAATTAATATGCAAAATTAGATTAGAGATATTAGAGCAAGAAATACTTATATGATGAGTATAAGCAGATGAGAGTTTGTCATGATATAGTTTTTGAGAAAGCTATGGTTAGATATCTTAGGGGTGAATGCAATGTGGAATTTCTAACTTGCCCCAGCTTCACTCCTTATAATCCTATTCATGAAGAAGAAGAAGAAGAAGAAGAAGAAGAAGAAGAAGAGTAAGAAGAAGAAGAAGAAGATGATGATGATGATGAGAAAGGCGATGAGGACTAATATTATTAGGAGTTTAATTTGTTTTGTTTGTTTGTTTGTTTGTTATCTTTGTTATTATGTTGTTAGTTGATGTAATTTGAAATAGTTGTGGTAAAAACTTTCATATTGTGTTGACTTTTGGATAGAATTTTGGAGAGATTTTTGAATTCTTTTTTGAGGGAGGCAGCCTTTAATAAAAGAGAGGTTCTGAAGAACTAGAAGGTTGTGAAGGTGGCGTGTAAGGGGGCAAAGAGAGAGAGAGAGAGAGAGAGAGAGAGAGAGTCAAGGGCTTGAAGATTTTCTTTAAGGATTGTACGAAGAGAGGGAAGGTGGAAGATTTCTTCTTCATTACACTTCTAAGAGAGAATTGAGAGTGTTTGTAAGGAGAGAAAGGCTTTAAGAGAACTTCTAGGGATTTGCTTCGGAAGGATTGTGAGATAAGTTGTCTTTTATTTCTTTTGTTTTGTAAATTTATTTTTATAAATGAAATCCATGTTTTATAGTATCCTTCTCATGAATTTTGAGTAGTCTTATTTATCCTTCTCCCTACTTTGAGATATGGTTTTATGAAGACTTGATTTTTTTATACAGTTTCAAATGTCAAAAATTTATGATGGTTTAAACTCTATTCTTCATTTACTTTTTGATTTGGCCAATTGAATTTTTAAAATATGTTGAGAAACATATGTTCTGAAAGGGCTATGATTTGTACAACATGGTGATAATCACATTTGACTTCATAAGAGAGGATGTCATCCATGGAGTTGAGTGTAAATAAACAGAGAAGTATACATTGTTGGATGCAAAATTGGAGATTTTAAGGTGAGAGATTAAAATCCCCAATTTGGTCTAGTTGATTGGAAACTAGTGCGAGATTGTTAGCCCTCAGGTGAGGGAGTTGTGGGAGCTCTAGAGTGGTAGCTGGTATTCTCCCAGCCTAACTACGAAATTAGGGACCAAACTCTGGATTAGTCATTGTTATTTATGCACTCGGATGACAGTAATGAATAGGGATGCTCCTATTTGGCACAAAATAATATATATATATTTTTTCAAANTCGTCACAAAAACTTTGTTTAGTTTTCATAATTTTACCTTTGAAAGTTTAGCAATTAATTTAATTAATTTTTTTCTTTTTTTTTTGCATTTTATTTAGCATTCACTCTATTAATTTATATTCAAATTTAGCACTTCACTTTTGTAGTTTAAAATTGTAGATCATATTATAATTTTAAGAATTTAATAATAGGCCTTTCCAACTTCCATGTGGGATCAATATCTAAGACTTTATTAGAGCTCTTTATTACTTAAGTGATACGTATACATGTGTTATTTTTAGGGGATTTGGTAATTTAAATAGTTTTTAAAGATAAAGCTATTTCATTAAAGTTATTTTTATTGGGATTAATTTGCATATTTACTATTGTATCTACGTGTGTATTTTGTAATATTGAAAGATATTTTCAAAATTAACACACGAAATCCACCCGCATCATAAGGCTCTACCTAGTTGTGGATGAGGCCATAAAAAATCCTTGTTATAGCTTTTTGGTATGTTGCTCCAACATTCTTTATCCCAAATGACATCACTGTGTAGCATAATAATCCAATCCACATTCTAAAGGATGTATGCGTTGCATTCTTTGGAGCCATTCGTATTCTGATGATCCATCCATGAAAAAGAAAATATCGTATGCTGACGTGATGTCCACCCTTAACTCTTGTATTGGTAATAGGAGTTCAGCATTTGAACATGATTTGCTCATGTCTCTGAAATTGATGCATATCAAAATTTATCCATTCTTCTTCTTAGTTAGCACAACATTAGCTAATCATTTGGGATACTGTTCTTATTGCATAAAGTTAGCGACTATTAATTTTTTCACCTTGGCAATGACTACCTGTTATATTTTGTGGTGCATTCTAATAGGAGCTTGTTTCACTGGGTTAGTACTCTTGTCCACTCCAAGCCTATGAACTGCAACTTTTGAAGATAATCCAAACATTTCATCAAAGCTCTAAGTGAAGTAATCCTTGAATTCTAATAATAACTTGGTCAAATCTATAGACTCCTCCTTGGTGAGTAGAGAACTTATGAAGCTAGATCAGGGTTGCTCCTCAGTCCTTAGATTAACTTCTTATCAGTCATCAATAAATATTTTGATTTCCTCCTCAAACTATGGAGGAGCATCGTCTATTAGAGAGTCTTCAAAATCATTCTCAACATTAAGGCTATCCTTTTTCAATTCGCTAGTAATAACCATGCAAAATTTTGAATCATCGACTAGTCCTATCGTACCAAACCAAGACCCTCTTTTGAGTTAAAAGATTGACCTTTAACATTCCATAACTTCTCAAAGAGCTGTAATTTATCTTGTTGAATTAATTTTTTAATACGCGGAGATAAGTATTGAAATGATAATTCCATTAATTCATTATCATCTTCCTTTTATAAATTTACTTGAGTTTCTAAACTTGAAGGAGGAGACGCAAGGTAAAATTTGATCTGTTTTAAACCAACATCCTGGATTCCTTGACCACTAGTCTCTCGACCCTATCAGAGTGAATCAGAGTTAAGGTTATGGTTTGCACGTAATGGTTGATCGACCATACATTGAATCGTACTCACTTTTCTCCATATCTTCTAAGTAGATCACGAATTGCGGCTTCTTCTGGTTTATCATCATTTCTTTTTCATCAAACTTATCTTACTCAGAGCTTCCTTTGATGTTGATGCTGATGGTTGGCTTTGTCTGTTCAATCATTTTGGTTCTTCCTCATCCACATCTCTTGCCTTGATCTCGAATGCGTAGGCTAAAAGCACTTCCACTAACTAATTGCAAAGTAGTGGTGGAAGTGGAAGATCATTAAAGCAGAGTTGAATGGTCTCGTTCTTGTGATCCCTGTTAATCTTTAATTTTATTTAGCACAACTTCTAAGGAAAAGAGAGTCTTTTTTGGAGGAGCATAGTAGGCAACATCCTCTTGGATGCCTACCTCATGAATCAAGAATAGTTGTAGGTATCCCTCGATATAGTGTTCTTGTCCTTCCTTGTAATACTTGATGCACTAGCGTAGCAATGACGTGACCATATTATTCTTGCGAATCCATGGTTGACCACGAAAGCGCTGAAATAGGTTTCTGTATCAATGATATGGAACTTAGCAATTTTTACTAGCTCACCAACCTTCATGAACAGTGTAATTGATCCAATCGCTCTTTCTCTCTTATGATTAAATTCTATAAACATCATCTTTTCAGTGGTAAGCTCCTAAGCTTCAATGTCTAAGTACACTAACGTCCTGAGAGTCATTAAGTTGAGAAACACCCCTGGATCTACCAAAAGTTTGAAAAGAACAAATTTACCGATGTTGATGAAAATGTAGAGTGATTGATTGTGGTTGGTAGTATTAAGTAGTAAGAGTTCATCGGTGAAGGTTACCATAGGTTGTTCCTTTAATGAACAAAATTCATTTAAGGATGTGCTGGCCAACTGAGCTAAGAAAATTTCTGGATTAAGTAAATCCTTGATCAGAGACTCCCTCATCTCCTTTGACAGAATCAGAGCATCATAGATGCTTAGTTTGGTCGATAACTTCTTAAGATAAGCTATCATGTTATAATCCACTTTATTAGAACCTCCAATTTCCTCTTGAACATGTGTTTCTTCCATTGCATGAGGCGGCTCTTCTCAAGTAACTACTTGTTCCCCTTTTTCTATTAGAGTTGTTCTCAAGGGTAACACCTTCCCACTCCTTAGGTCCAGTTCCGTGATCTCTTCTTCTTTTGACGTCACAACCAACTCTTCTGTTATTACTTCTAAATTAAAAAAAGTCCAAGTTGATTGCAATTGGTGTTTTTTAGCACTCGAGTACTAGCTTCTCACTCCCGGAATTATCGTAACTGGTGTTGTCAACATCTTTGTTTATATTAGTGTATCCATCAGGCTTAAGTATGATCTGAGGATTATTCTAAGAATCAAAATCAAGGTTCTATTGATTGTAGTCATTAAGTCATCATTAAAGCAGTCAAAACATAGTCAAAATCATAATTCATATATTCAAAGGTCCCCAGAGGGGCGTAGAGATAATCATGCACAGTCAGTAGTTCAAGAAAATTCGCCCATGAATTTGAAGCAACCAATCTAGTAGGATCAGCCCCAACCCTACCTTTTGCGCTATCAATATTTATCTCGTGCATGATCTCGTCCTTCTTGTACTCCAGTTACGATGGTTTTTTTGATGTAGTGTTCATCTTTAGGTTAACAGGATGCAAACTCTGAGCGGCGGCTTATCTGAAGCAGTCTGAATCAGGTCTAGTATCTTCTTAGAGGATTTGCTTTAAATTATGCTCCATCCACTCTCATCTGGGTACGAATCTATCAAGGTGATTGGCTTGGACAAAATCATATTTACAAAAACCCTTCCAGGTTCTTTTAAATATTCTTTCGGAATCATAATATTTTCCACTTTGAGATTTTTATCAAGCCAATCCTTGAAACTAAAATAACCTTCTATGGTGTGTCCAAGTAATCTATGGTAAGGTAGTAGTTGGGATGATCCTTCTTGTCCACCTCATCTGGCTTCTTCGACTCAGGTAATCTAAACTCTGGCTTCTTCATCTAAATTCTGAAGATTTTTCCCATGACTTTGTCTTTGAAGGAGTACACCCTATTCAACCAATCTGCAATCTTGTTTGCCATTTGTCCTATACGGTCTCCGCCAAAATGACTGATGGTCGAAATGACTGTACTACTGAATGCTACTGCTGAGACTAATTGTGTTATGCAGACTGTTGGAAATCTTGATGAGACTGCTCGGCCTGAATCCTCATCAGCTTCTTGCCCTTATCGATTGTTGTCACCATCCAGAATATCTTCTTGAATTCTTTAGTTGATCTGGACTTCTCAGCCTTTTCCAAAAACTTCATATACTTAAATTCCTTCTGTAAGCTACTGACCTTACTAAGTAACTTCTCAAATGACTTAATAGTAAGTCCCTTGAGCATGAAAGCTACTAGACCATGAATGATCTTGAGAAGAATCTCTATCGTATGATGTTCCTGCATCTGAGGCTCACACTTTATCCTCAAGTTCCTCCAACTCAAAATATAATCAACCAAGTTCTCATTGGATTTTTGTCGCTCCACTACGAGATCTCTTATGGTGATGTCATGCTGCGCTCCGACAAATCTCTTCATAAACAAGTGCTCAAACTCAGTGAACGTCTTCACTGATCCATTAGATAGCTTTGCATACCAATTGAATGCAATGCTTAACAAAATACCGACAAATTGATGAAAAAGTAAAGCTTCATTAACCCCACCATTGCATCAACTCACTAGGAAATGTGTTATATGCTGATGAGGATTTCCTGTCCCATTAAAAGTCTTGAAGTTTGGTAACACAAAGCCCTTGAGGTATGGTATGACATCGAATTCCTCCGGGTAAGGTCGAACCTTTGAAATTGATGCTCCTCCTTTAGATCGAGCAAAGGCCTCCCTTACTTGTTGCTCGACCAATTGCTTGATATCCCTTTTTGGTACCAAATTCTGAACTGAATCCTTCTTTTCAGGTTCATCCCTATTAGCGGAAGCAACCTCTTTCCTTTCATTGGTAATATGTACAATCTCAGGATAGATGAATTTTGGAGACGTATCTGGTGTGATTGTGATTGTCCGTGCATGGTAGCCATGGTGGCCATAGTGGCAGCCATCTCCTCCATCCTCTTCTCTATCCAACTGATTTGTTCCTCACTTAGCTGAATGGCCCTTTAAAAGTCATCTGTGGCATTCTCCTCAACAAAAACTAGAGAATCATGCACAAATGTAGGGACTTAGGTTTCGATGACATTGATCTCCATGAATTCCTCATCAATGTAATCCGTCAGGTCATAATCCTCATCGTTGACATCCATTCCTTGCTCTTTTGCCAACTCAAAAATCTTAACACTGAGCTTCTTTACTTTATCATCAATTGCTTTCTCTTTAACCATTTTAAGATCTGTAGGTATTTCTTGAACATCATTTTGCTATGCACTGGACTCTGTAGCAATGGAGGTAAAAATAGCTGGAATACCATATTTACGATCCATTTCATAGAATTACCCCATGGGTTTCTAAAAATTCATTGGTGCGGAAACCTTAGATACCCACACCTTCCTCTTTGGCTCTGATGCCTTGAGATAGAGTGTCTAGGTGGAGGCAACATTATGTCGAAGAGGGATATGCTCCCTACACACGGACCAACTACATAGGTAAGAGGTCTCTTCCCATGATCCTTCTTCAGGAAATCCTCATTCAAGACGGCCGGTGGTACTCTTGGATCTAGACGTGACTTAATTAGCCTACATCCTACAGGTCCAAAACAATGGTGGTACCATCCGTGACAATGACAACGGTTTCGATACCGTCCTCAAGACGGAATTTAACTTGAATACAAACTAGGGGTATCTTTGTTGATCTCTGTAGCTAACGAATAGGTCTGGCTTTCTTTAAAATATCATTCTTTATCCGAGGTGATGCTACACAACCCACCCACTTAACAGATCAATGATAAAACATCCCTCCTTAGCGATTAATCTTTGAAACACTACAAACTTGGGTGATAGGAGTGGGCTGCTCCCTCTCATCACCATGACCATGATGCAGTGTCTGGTGGAGCCTCTTATCTCTAGTAGTCTCCATCAATTGATGAAACCTACTCCCTTGGAGGAGAGGTCTCTAACTAGAACCAATCTCAAACACTAACTGTGGAGGGGCAAACACATTAGCCAAATCTTTTTCAAACAATATATTTTTTCTCTTTGGTAGACGACACTGTGAGTATCGTGATAGTAAATCTGGCAGCGGAAGTTGTGACAACTTTCCTCAATACAGAAGCAACAGATCTGGCAGATACAGGAACAATAAACTTGACGGGTGTTGGGGCAGTAGCAACTTTTGCCTTCTTACAAGAAGGGATGTCCTGGCAACAACTCAAATCAAATTGAGATGACAGGTCTTGAACTGGGATAGTGACTTTTGCCACAATGAATGGGGCTGTGCCAAGTATAGCCTCAAACTAATCAAATACAAATCCAAACTTATCATGGGTGCAATGTTATGAGCCTCTCGACTGGTGGGCAGGTTGCAGAAAAAATTGGCTTGTTTCATTTTTGGTTTTCATCTTCTAAATTTCAAATTGTGTTTTTTAAATTTATTATTTGTTAGTTATTATAATTCCAAATGGTTTAATTTAATTTTAAAAATTAAGCGAGTGTTAAGAAACATAAAAACTTGGCTCAATTTGTGGATAACAAACCAAACCAAAAGAATGGTGAAATTCAGGACCCAGTTTGGGACCAACTTCACAGTGCACTTCACCTAGTGAAACTAATTCATTAACACACCTATTTGGGGGTTCAACCCCACACAACAAAAAAGCTCTAAAGAATCCTGAACCCCTCTATTTAAGGATGGTTAAACAGACAGTCCTGGAATTGTAAAGGAGTCGATCATACTTTCCCAAGAAAGAAATGGGCAAAGTATGATGACGGAAGAAGAGTAATATGGANAAAAATAATATTTTGCATCATGAATGAATTTCTTTTTCTGTTGTTTGTTCATATGCTAAAATACCACTAATAATATAATTTACAATATCAGCATACCAAGGTATTTCCCATTCTTTTACAACATAAAGTTGTTCATCAGGAAAAATTTCATTAATTTGTTTTTCCATGTCATGTATTTCTTCCTTTTTTGGCTTAGATAGATGATAAAAAATTTGATTATCAGTACCTTTCCTATCAGCTACTACAAAATCAAACTCTTACATCAGAAGTACTCATCTAATTAATCTTAGTTTCACATCCTTCTTTTGCATCAAATATTTAATAGCCAAACGAGTAGTATGCACAGCACATTTAACTCCAATCAGATATGACCTAAACTTATCAAAAGCATAAATAAGGGCTAATAACTCTCTTTCAGTGGTGGTATAGTTAATCTGAGCATCATTAAGAGTTTTACTCGCATAGTATATAACATTAAAAATCTTATCATATCTCTGCCCTAAAACAACTCCAATTGAATAATCACTAGCACAACACATTAATTCAAAAGGTTTATCCCAATCAGGTGAAATAATTATAAGAGCAGTGATCAATTTTTCTGTTAAAGTTTCAAAGGCTTTAAGGCAATCTTGGTTAAAATAAAATTTTATATCTTTATCTAGAAGTTGGCATAAAGGCTTAGTAATTTTTGAAAAATCTTTAATCTATCACCTGTAAAATCCAGCATGTCCTAAAAAGCTTCTAACCCCTCTTACATTAGTAGGTGGATGTAAGTTTGATATAACTTAAATTTTTGCAGGATCTACTCCCATGCCTTTTTTTGAAATTTTATACCCAAGCAAAATTCCTTCTGCAACCATAAATTGACATTTTTTGCAGTTCAATACGAGATTATTCTTTTCACATTGCTCAAGAACTTTCTCTAAATGATTTAAACATATTTCAAATGAAGTTCCAAACACAGAAAAATCATCCATAAAGACTTCAATCCCTTTTCAAATTAAATCACTGAAAATTGACATAATACATCTTTGAAATGTTGCAGGTGCATTACATAATCCAAAGGACATTCACCGAGAAGTAAAAGTTCTATAAGGACTAGTAAATGTTATTTTCTTCTGATCCTCTAGAGCTATAGGTATTTGATGATAATCGGAGGGGCAAACACATTAGCCGAATCTTTTTCAAAAAAAATCTTTTTTATCTTTGGTAGACGACATTGTGAGTATGGTGATAGTAAATCTGGCAGCAGAAGTTGTGACAACTCTCCTAAATACAGGAACAGCAGATCCGACAGATACAGGAACAACAGACTTGACGGGTTTTGGGGCCGTAGCTACTTTTGCCTTCTTACAAGAAGGGATGTCCTAGAAACAACTCAAATCAAATTAAGCTGACAGCTCTTGAACATCTGGGATAGAGACTTTTGCCACAATGAATGGGGCTTTGCCAAGTACAGCCTCAAACTCATCAAATACAGATCCAAACTTAATCATGGGTGCAATGTTATGGGCCTCTCGACTGGTGGGTAGGTTGCAGGAGAAGGTCAAAGTTGGGGATAACATTTTAGTTGCTTTAAGAAGAATATTTTGAGGGTTAGTAATGAACAATACTTTTAATTTTAGTGCAAGCACTAAAGTTCTATGAAGGTTGCTCTGTGAACTTGGCACATTTTTCTTATTTTCATTTTATTTTCTTTTAAAAAATTTAGCGTGTTTCACTTTTGGTTTTCATCTTATAAATTTTAAATTATGTTTTTTAAAATTATTATTTGTTAGTGATTATAATTCCAAAGGGTTTAATTTAATTTTGAAAATTAAGCAAGTGTTAAGAAACGTAAATAATTGGCTCAATTTGCAGATAGCAAACCAAACCAAAAGAATGGTGAAATTCAGGACCAAGTTTGAGACCAACTTCGCAATGAACTTCACCCAGTGAAACTAATTCATCAACACACCTATTTGGGGGTTCAACCCCACACAACAAAAAAAGCCTTAAAGACTCCTGAACCCCTCTATTTAAGGACGGTGAAACAGACAGTCCTAGAATCGTAAAGGAGTCGATCATACTTTCCCAAGAAAGAAATGGGCAAAGTATGATGACGGAAGAAGAGTAATATGGACCATGGACACAATACCATTGTATGAAGATAAAACCTTATGGTCATAAAGTGAGTGAAACTAGTCCCCAACGGAGTCGCCAGAAATTATCGGTTGCCAACATGAGAAGAGTGATATTTAAATTAAATTTAATTTAATATATATATATATATATATATATATATATATATATATATATATATATATATATATATNCATGCTTCCTAATAGGATTTTGTGGTTGTAATCCTTCCTCATTTCTATGGGATTCTACTTCTGATTGCTCACATAGAGTGAAAATCAGGGCAGGGTAACCAAAACCACTAGCTGTAGAACTCTTAGCTATGCTCCAAGCATGATAAACTATGAGAGCACCAACATCTATTGCTTTCATGCTCTGAATGCAATAATTTAATACATCTCTATCCATTATTACATCAGCCATTTGATTTATGGGCAGTAATTTAGCAGAGATGAAGTGGAGTCATAGCTTTGACTGATTAGTCATCATGGAAGAAGAGAAGTTAATTTTCTATTATTTTTAATCCTCCATTCTCCTCTTCCATCATTCAGATAATATCACTTCATCCAGTGATGAATTAGTCATCACAAATGCAGCGTAGTCATCATGAAATACATTCCTCAGCCCATAAAAGCATTGATCCTTTCTCCAAAAATTCAACTTGCTTACCTCTTACAAGGATGTGATCGCCAGTAGTGAACCTCAAGTTGGCATAAAACTTTCAAATCATTGGTACAATCACTATTGCAGTGAAGCAGCAAAACCTTTCCCAATTGTTGGTGATAATCAACCTCTCGATCTCGCCACCTGGGTTAGCAAATGCCCATTCTTGGAACAATTTTCTTGATTCTATTTGAGTGTTATAATTGTGTAGGGCCTTAAAATTGACAAATCTTTGTGCATCAAAATCATCTGATGGCCTCCCTCTCTTAACTCGTGGAGCCATTGGAAGTTCTATGAAAATCCAAATAAATTACAAAATAAAAAATCTAACTCCTCAAGTAAGATTATTTGGTAAGAAACTTTCACCTATGAGTTTTTTTTTAAGCTTTTTCATCGAAAATTCCAATTCCATAATTTAGGAAAATCCACAGTGAAAATAAAAAATTTCTTAGTTAAAGTAAAGCTCTTATCAAGAGAAGGTGAAATCTAAGATTTTCGGCCTCCAAAATCTTCTCTATCACGCTCAATGTGAAGCCCTAGGTTAAGGTTTAGAGGTAGGAGGCGACCCAAGCAGTAAAATGGAGTTTTAGTGTGTGATTTCATGGTTTTTAGGCAATTTGGGATTTTTCTGGAATTTGGCGCATCTTGCGCCAAATCAGGCGCATCATGCGCCAACTCTCTATAAATTGGGGCATATTGCGCCAATGCCTTAATTTTTCCAGATTTTGTTTTCTGTGGAAATCTACTGCTCACCGCTTTACGTCTACCTCTAATTAACTCAAATAAACTTTTATAATCATAATTAAACATTACTCTAACATCAAACTTTCATAAACAACACAAAACACACTTTTATATAAAAATCTGCGCTATTACAAACTAACATTTTTCAAGCCAACAAAGATCTAATTCAGTGTCCAAAGCAAACCAATACATCCTAAAACTGAAATATGAACATCAAAATACCAAACTAACATAGATAGAGTTTAACAATAAAAGTAAATGCAATCCAACATAACAAAATAACTAAAACAGGTAGTAAAAGTCAAAATGTTCCGTGGATAGATTAAGTTCAAACATCTTCTTCACTCTTGTCCTCCTGGATATCTCCCATAGATTGGTAGAGCACATACAAGTTGTAGAAGGGCCCATAAGGAAACTCATCAATTGAATTCTCCCCAATCCAAGCATGTTTCTTGAACATACGTACCAAACCATCTTCATTACGACGAGTATGTTCAAAATGTTCCTTTAGTCGTCTCCAATCCAGATGATCCAACATTTCAAAAATATTCTCAAATGCATGCAAAAGATTTTGCACCTCTTTTTCTATCTTCTTGATTCTTTTAAACACTCTCCTTAGTTACCTTACTAATTTTCATAGAAGAAAGTAATTTCGATGCAATAAAGAAGTGTCATGCCTTAGAAGCAGGATTTTTTTTAATAATGATAAAGAAAAACTTACAATTCCATCATCCCTGGCCTCCCAATTCACATCTTCATCTGTAAGGTATTGATAGAGTTCATTCATATTATCTCTCGTATGGGTAAAATTTGCGTAGTGACCAATAGACACATTTTCAATCATAAACATCTCGTTTATTCTTGAAGGAGTGAATTGTAGAAACCTGCCTTGCACATAAACAATTCCTTGGTTGATTCCATGTAGATTTGCATAAAAATTTTTCACCACAGGGATAATTACGATGACAGCAGTGTAACAAAGCACGTGCCAGCATCTCTGCGTAATAATCTCTTCCAGTCAAGTATTCGGTGTGTTGAATCATCGATTCACAAATCCCCTTTCTTTGATTAGCCTCTTATTTATTAGAACTCGATCATGTAACTTTTGCACATTGAAACTGACGAACTTTCTCTGGTTGAAAATTTGAAATCTAGCAGAATTTTTAGAGAGGGACGTCATTAGAATTGAAATCTAGTGACTTTTCCCTCATTTTCCCCCTCTAAAATGGACTTTGGAATCAGTTTTTGGGAGTTATAAAGAGAAGAACCCATAAAAAACCACCTTTTGAAACATTTTAAGTCATTTTCATTATCATGTCGCATCATGCGCCGATTCTAGCGCATCATGCGCTGATTCTAGTGCGTGATGCGCTAGCTCTTTGGAATGGGCGTATCATGTGCCAATTACAAAAATATCGCCATTTCGATTTCGATACTAAAAAATCTCAATTCTTCTTTATAATTAGGTAAATAAAGATGTTTTTAAATATTTTCTCAATTTTAAATTTCTCAAATACACGTAATACATAAATATTTTGAAAAAAAATACAAAAGCAAAATAAACAACGATAAGCATGGGTTGCCTCGCACAAAGCGCTTGGTTAAATGTCGTCAGCCTGACATTCCCAGTCTTTATTCTGGGAGACCCAACATTACGATCTCTTTAAGAACTGGTCTTTGACCATCAAAATATGATTTCAATCTGTGTCCATTCACTTTAAATATTCTTCTAGTCTTGAGATCTTCAATATTAATAAGCTCCATAGGGATAGACTTCTATAACTTTGAATGAACCTTTCCACATAGACTTCAGCTTTCCAGAAAATAATTTAAATCTTGTATTGTATAATAAAACTTCTTGTCCAGATTCAAATTTCTTTTTTATTAACTTCCGATCATGTCATTCTTTCATTCATTTCTTATAAATCAAAACATTATCGTAAGATTCATTCCTAATTTCTTTAAGCTCATTCAATTGTAATAATCTTTTCTAACCAGCTTCTTTCAAATTGAAATTAAATTCCTTTATAGCCCAATAAGCTTTATGCTCCAATTCTACTAACAAGTAACAAGTCTTTCCAAAAATTAATCTATAAGGAGATATTCCTATATGTGTCTTATAAGCTGTCCTGTATGCACATAATGTCGTATCTAATCTAGCATACCAATTCAATTTATTAGGATTTACACATTTTTCTAAAATTCTCTTAATTTCACGATTAGATACTTCTGGCAAACCACTAGTCTTGGGATGATAAGCAGTTGCAATTTTATGCATTATATTATATTTTTCTACCAATTTTGCATTTGTTGCATTTCTTAAATGAGATCTTCCATCTATAATGATTACTCTTGACATTCCATATCTTGCAAAAATATTTTTAATTAAAAATTTTAAAACATTCCGAGCATCACATCGAGGTAAAGCGAATAGTTCCTCTTATTCCATGTCTGCCAGCAAGTGGTGATATTATCCCAAGTAAATTGGTTTTTGTCAATATTCGAGTGGGCTAGCAGTTGGTGCCAGACAACCTGTACAAAGTTGCATTAAAAAAAAAGAAGGGGCAATGATTCCTCCTCCTATATATATATATATA
>JXCR01015872.1:141916-216744 GCA_002079205.1 Phalaenopsis hybrid cultivar
ATATATATATATATACACACATACATATATATATATATATATATAAGTGATTTTAATTTTTTCACAATCCATACATTCATTGTAAAGGGGAAGGATGCTTTCTTAAATTTGAATCTTCCATCAACAAAAATTTTGTTTAGTTTTCGTAATTTTACTTTTGAAAGTTTAGTTTTAAGTTAGTTAACTTTGTTCTTTCAACTGCATTTTATATAGCATTCACTTTAGTAGTTAATATTCAATCTTCATACTTTACTTTATTTTTGAATTATTAAGTTATAAAATAATTTTAAGAATTTACTTATAGGTTTTACCTTCTTCCCTGTAAGATCGATATCTAAAACTTCATTAGAGTCATTTATCACTTGAGTGATACGTATACTTGCATTGATTTTAACGGGGATTTGGCAGTTTAAAAAGAGTTTTAAAGATAAATTATTTTCATAAAAGTTATTTTTCTTGGGGTTATATTACATATTTATTATTATATCTATTATGTGTATTTTGTAATATTGAAAAATATTTTCAAAATTTACACACTAAATCTGACCGCATCAAGTTTTTGATGTCGTTGCCGGGGAAGTAACGGAAAGTAGTATTAAAAAGTTATTTTATTTTATTTTAAAAATAAATAAATAAAATTAAAAAAATAAATAAAGATTGTTTGTAGTTTAGTTTTGAACATTTTCTTATTTAAGTGTGATTGCCTATTTTTAATTACTTGTTTTGTTTGTTTATGTGTAGTGTAAGATCAAAAAATTTAGTACCTTACAATTCGGAGTTAAAGAGAACTATTAGAAAAATTTAAAAACAACAAAAAGAAATATATCAATTTAGAAAAATGGCTTGCAATTTAAGTAATGTTGGAAATGAAAATGAATGACATCAAAGACCTTTAAGAGATTATGTTAATCCTACAACAGATAAAATTCATTTAAGAATACAAAACCCTGCTGTAGTTACCAATTCATTTGAGCTTAAATCTGTTATTATTCAAATGATATAAGATAATCAGTTTGGAGGAACACTAACTGAAGATCCTAATTTACACCTTGCAGTTTTTTAGAATTGTGTGCTACATTTAAATATGATGGAGTGTCAAATGATGTTGTAAGGCTTAGAATTGTTCCTTTTTCACTAAGGGATAAAGTTAAGATATGGTTAAACTCAGTAGCATCTGGATTTATTAGAACACGAGGAGATTTTTCACAAAAGTTCTTATCAAAATATTTCCAACTTCCAAAACTGTTAAGCTCATAAATGATATCACATCTTTTTGTCAGTTTGAAGGGGAATCAATTTATGAAGCCTGGGAAAGATTTAAAGATCTCTTTAAAAAGTGTCAACACCATGCCTTGCCAGATTGGTTAATAATTCAAACTTTTTATAATGGGTTGGTTGAATTTCTCAGATCGATTATTGACATTACTGTTGGTGGATCATTAATTTCAAAACCATTTGATGAAGCATATTCATTAATTGAAGAGATGGCTACTAATAATTTTCAATGGCCCTTTGAAAGGGTAAATCCAAAATGAGTAGCTTATATTCATGATTCTAGTGCAATACCTATGTTAGCTGCCCAAATAGTTGTTATATCGAACAAGATAGATAAATATGGAATGAATTATTCTCAGACAGCACATGTTCTTGAGGAAAACTCATTAGGATAAATGATAGAATTTGAATCTTCTTATGAGACTTTAAATGCAATAAACAATCATTCTAATAATCCTTATGTCAATTATTATAATCATGATTGGAGGAATCATCCAAACTTTATTTGGAGTAATAATAATTCAAATGCTGTAAATATATAATGGGGAAACAATATTGTAAATCCATTGGGAAACTCCAACAATCAAGGGAATCAAGCTTATAAGCCTTATTACCCCCTAGGTTTTAATAATTTGTAGAGTAAGGAGAAAGAGTTATTAATGGAAGAATTGATATTGCTAATGGGAAGTCAATTACAAAGTCAAGGAGCTACAATTAGAAACATGAAAAATCAATCAGGACGTATTGCTACCTCACTTAGCAATAGAACTCCAGGAACATTGCCTAGTAATGTTGATATAAATCCTAAAGATCAAAACAAAGAGCAAATTAAAGCTATTCAACTAAGAAGTGGAAAAGAATTAGAAAACAGAGTTCAACAAGAAGTTGAAATTGAAAAAGATGAGGTGGAAAATGAAAAATTAGGTGAAAATTTTCATTTTGAAGCAGAAAATCCTATTAAACTAATGAAAATCTCTACAAAAAGATCACCACCTTCATTTCCTCAAGGAATGGAGCAGAAAAATAGAGACAACCAATTTTTAAAATATATGGAAATTTTGAGAAAATTAATGATAAACATACCATTTGTTGAAGCTTTGGAACAAATGTCAAGCTATGTGAAGTTTATGAAGGATATACTTAATAGCAAAAGGAAGTTTGTAGATAATGAGACTGTTGCACTCACTAAAGAGTGTAGCACTATAATTTAGAAAAAGCTTCCTAAAAAACTTAAAGATCCTGGAAGTTTTTTAGTTCCTTGTGCTATTTGCAAACGATTTTATGGAAAAGCTTTATATGATTTAGGAGTCAGTATTAATCTTATGTCATTATCAATTTTTAGAGGGTTGGGCTTAGAAGATATTTCACCTACTATTGTAACTCTTCAGTTAGCCGATGATTCAATTACCTATCCTAAAAGAGTTATAGAAGATGTTTTAGTAATGGTTGATAAATTTATCTTTCCTGTAGACTTAATTGTATTAAATATGGAGGAAGATAAAGAAATTCCTATCATTTTAGAAAGATCATTCCTAGCCACTGGAATAGCTTTGATAGATGTGTAAAAAGGAGAACTAACTATGAAAGTTAGTGATCAAGAGGTTACATTTAATATTGCAAAATCAAAGCGATACTCTACAAAAGAACAAGAGATTGAATGCTTTAGAATGGATATTAACAAATATTTAAGCCATGAATATTTTAAGAAGACTTTTGAAAATGAATTTGAGAAAGAATATATGGAATATCAAGATGAGGATAAATTTAATTTGAATCAATGAATGTGACTAAGGAGGATTTGGATTATGTTCAGGAAAAATTTAAAATGTTAGATCATACAGAAAGCAACAAAAATTTGATTTCATCTATTGAGAAACCTCCATAACTAGAACTGAAAACACTTCCTACACATTTAAAGTATGCATTCTTAGGAGATTCATCTACATTACCTATTATAGTATCTTGCGAATTAACTAATATGCAAGAACAACAGTTGTTGGAAACTTTGAAAAGATATAAGAAAGCCTTTGGATTGACATTAGCTGATATTAAAGGACTCAGTCCTTTCATTTGTATGCATAGAATTTTATTAGAAGATCAACATAAACCAAGAGCTAATCCTCAAAGGAGATTAAATCCTATGATGAAAAAAGTTGTGAAGAAAGAAATTTTAAAATGGTTAGATACTAGATAATATATCCTATTCAGACAGTGCTTGGGTAAGTCATTCATAGTGTTCCAAAGAAAAGAGGTGTGACTATAGTGACAAATGAGCATAACGTATTAATTTCAACAAGACAAGTCACTAGTTGGAGAATCTACATAGATTATAGAAAATTAAATTCTGCCACGTGGAAGGGTCATTTTCCTTTACCCTTTTTGGACAAAATGTTGGCTAGGCTGGCTGGGCATAAACATTTTTATTTTTTAGATGGATATACTAGTTATTATCAAATACTTATTGCTCTAAAGGATTAAGAGAAAACAACATTTACCAGTCCTTATGGAACGTTTGCTTTTAGGCGAATGCCCTTTGTATTATGTAATGCACCTGCAACATTTCAAAGATGTATGATGTCAATTTTCAGTGATTTGATTGAAAATGGGATTGAAGTCCTTATGGGTGATTTTTCTGTATTTGAAACTTCATTTTAAATATGTTCAAATCATTTAAAGAAAGTTCTGGAACATTGTGAAAAGACTAATCTCGTATTGAACTGGGAGAAATGTCAATTCCTGGTTATAGAATGAATTGTGCTTTGACATAAAATTTCAGAAAATGACATGGAAGTAGTCCTGCAAAAATACAGGTTATATCAAACTTGCCTCCACCTACTACATTAAGAGGTGTTAGGAGCTATTTAGGATATGCTGGATTTTACAAGAGATATATTAAAGACTTTTCAAAAATTACTAAAGTTTTATGCCAACTTCTTGAAAAAGATACAAAATCTGACTTTAATCAAGATTGTCTTAAAGCCTTTGAACCTTTAAAGGAAAAATTGATCGCTACTCCCATAATTGTTTCACCTGATTGGGAGAAACATTTTGAATTAAAGTGTGATGCTAGTGATTATGCTATTGGAGCTGTTTTAGGATAGAGATATGATAAGATTTTTAAAATCATATACTATGCTAGTAAGACTCTTAATGATGCTCATATTAATTACACCACCGTTGGAAGAGAGTTATTAGCCATTGTGTATGGTTTTGATAAGTTTAGATCATATATGATTAGATTTAAATGTGTTTTGTATACTGACCATTTGGCTATTAAATATTGGATGCAAAAGAAGGATGTTAAACCAAGTTTAATTTGATGGGCACTTCTCATGCAAGACTTTGATTTGTAATAGTCGATAAAAAAGGGACTGATAATCAATTTGTTGATCATCTATCTAGGCTAGAACATGAAGAAATAGTTGATTTGGAAAAAGAAATTAATGAAACTTTTCCTGATGAACAACTTTATGTTGTAAGAGGATGGGAAATACCTTGGTATGCTGATATTGTAAATTATATTGTTAGTGGTATTTTACCATATAGATTGATGAAACAGTAGGTATAGAAATTCATTCATGATGTAAAATCTTATTTTTAGGATGATCCATTGACCAAAGGAAAATATGTTGAGATTTTCATACCTATTTTACACTGATTTTGATGATATTGCACTTTAAAGAAAAGTATTTTTTATGTTTTGTTGCAGTTATGTTGAATTATGGCCATTAGAACAAAAATATGCAAAAAGGAGCAAATTTGGAACAAAAAGGACCAAAATATGAAGATTTGATCTTTGGCGCTGACGGCAGGCTCGACGCCGCCGAAGGCGGGTTTTTCCCGAGAGTCCAGAATTAAATATTCTAGAAGGCCACCGACGGTGCCATCAAGGCCGTCGATGGTGAGCACGTCGGTTCTCTCAATAGATGCATTGAATGTGGATGATTTTTTAAGGGACGCTTGGGCAACTCTTGAAAAATCTTCTACAACTTTAAAAGAAACAATTTAGAGGCCGAAAAAGGGGGGTCTCCGCTGAGTCTTTGTTATTTTTTGTGCTCGTTAGAGTGTAGAGAGTGGTTAGTATCGTGAGGAATTCTTCGAGAGATTGTAAGAGTGGAAGGAAAGTGAGAGATTTCTTCCTCCTTGACGCTTTGAAGGAAAATTCTGTGTGCTGTAAAGAAATGAAGAGATTCAGAGGAACTTTGAGGAATTTGCTTGGGAAGGAATTAGAGATAAGTTGTATTTACTTATTAAAGTTTGTATAACTTTGCTTTTATATATAAATTCCAAGTTTTGTTGTATCTTCTCCATGAGTTCTAAGTAGTTTTCTCTGTCTTTCTCCTTGTCTTCAGATTTTGTGAAATGGTTATTTGAATTGGTTGTGCCATGAGAATGTTAAAGAAGTTGTGATGATCTTTTCACTTCACTCTTAATTTACTTTCAATCTGCCTAATTGATTTGTTAAAATATGTTGAGTTTTACAACTAAAGTGAATATTACATCCAATATTTAGGGAGGTCAAAATCTTTGAAACGTTGGGTGCAAATAAATAGGGAAATAAAACTTATCGGGCGTAGAATTGGAGATTTTAAAGTGACAGAATAAAATCCTCAATTTGGTTCTATCGTTTGGGTGCTGAAGTGTAGATGTTAGCCCTCAGACAAGGGGAACGTGGGAGCTCCGAAGTGAGAGCCGGTATCCTCCCAGGCTAGCCGCAGATTTAGTAACCAAGCATATGATTAGTTAATGTTCTTTATGCCTGGTCCAAAGGGTAAAGAATATGTATGCTCCTATTTAACATAATACAATTTGAACTGATTCAATTTATCCATTCACTTATATTTCTTGATAAGGAGAAAGATGCTTTCTTATATATTGAACTTCACATTAGAAACTTTATTAGTAGAATTAGTTATTAAGAGTTTATAAAAATTAATTTTTATTTCAATTGCCTGTTAGTGATAAATATGCAATTTGAACTATATTGTTGTGATTAAGTATTGATTTTTTAAATCTTAGTTCCTAGCCTTTAATATTACTCCCTGTGGGATCGATATCTAGGACTCCATTAGAGCCCTGTATTACTTGAGTGATACGTACACTTGCGTTGATAAGTGTGATTTTGTAATTATTGAATATTTTATACACATCTTTATCAAATCTATAACCTTTGTCAAGTTTTTGGCACCATTACCGAGGATTTAAATCTTCTAGCAGCAGTATCAAATTCTTGTAATTTTAAGCATGCATAAAGTCATTGTCAAGTTTTTGGCGCTATTGTCGGGGATTTAAATCTTCTAGCAGCAGTATCAAATTCTTGTATTTTTAACCATATACAAAGTTGCTGTCAAGTTTTTGGCGTTGTTGCCGGAGAGTAAAAATTAGATTAAAAAATATCATAGTTAGAGTAACGGATAAATTAGGACTATTAAAAAACTTTTACTTGAATTACAATTTATTTTCATATTTAGTTAACTGTTTTTCTGTGTACTGATTTCAATTTTATGTGTGAATTTGGACCTAAAAATCTTATATCCTACAATTCAAAATTAGAACACACTGTTAGGAGAATTAGAAAACTATGAAAAGAACCTAGAAATCTTGAGATAATGGAAAATAATGTGAACAATCAAGGAAAAGAAAATGAACATCAACCTAGACCTCTACGAGATTATGCAAATCGTACAACAGATGAAATTCACTTATCTATCCAAAATCCTGATGTAGCTGCTAATTCATTTGAACTCAAACCTGCTATTATCCAAATGGTACAAAATAATCAATTTGGAGATACACCAAGATCCTAATTTACACCTCGCTAGTTTCTTAGAACTTTGTGCTACCTTTAAATATGACAGAGTTTCGAACTACACCTCGCTAGTTTTTTAGAACTATGTGCTACTTTTAAATATGACAGAGTCTCAAACGATTTGTTAGACTTACACTTTTTACTTTTTCACTTAGGGATAAGGCTAAAATGTGGTTAAATTCATTAGCACCTGGATCTATTAGAACTTGGGGAGAACTTTCACAGAAATTTCTATCCAAATATTTCCCTCAATCCAAAACTGCTAAACTTAGAAATGCCATAACATCATTTTGTCAGATTGATGGAGATTCGATATATGAAGCTTGAGAGAGATTTAAAGATCTTCTTCGGAAATGCCCACATCATTCGTTACCAGATTGGTTGATAATTCAAACTTTTTATAATAGATTAGTGGGATCTCTTGATGATAGATGCTGCGGCTGATGGTTCTTTAATATCAAAACCTTTTGATGAGGCTTATTCATTAATAGAAGAGAAAATATAGATGTTGCGGCTGGTGGTTCTTTAATGTCAAAACCTTTTGATGAGGCTTATTCATTTGTTACCAGATTGGTTGATAATTCAAACTTTTTATAATGGATTAGTGGGATCTCTTAGATTGATTGTCACCAGATTGGTTGATAATTCAAACTTTTTATAATGGATTAGTGGGATCTCTTAGATCGATTATGATGTTGCGGCTGGTGGTTCTTTAATGTCAAAACTTTTTGCGAGGCTTATTCATTAATAGAAATTGCGGCTGGTGGTTCTTTAATGTCAAAACCTTTTGATGAGACTTATTCATTAATAGAAGAGAATGCAACTGGTGTTTCTTTAATGTCAAAACCTTTTGATGGGGCTTATTCATTAATAGAAGAGATGGCTACCAATAATTTTCTATGGCCCTCTGAAAGGGTAAATCCTAAGAGAGTAGCTAGTATCCACGATTCTGATTCAATATCTATGTTAGCTTCACATATTGCTGCAATATCAAAGAAATTAGATCATTATGGAATGAATTATTTTCCAACACCTACTATGATGGAAGAGAATTCATCTGGGCAATTTGTGGATGTTCAACCTTCTTATGAGACTTTAAATGCTATTAATAATATACGTAACAATCCTTATTCGAACTATTATAACCTAGGTTGGAAGAATCATCCTAACTTTAATTGGAATAATAATTCTTCTACAAATCAATAATGGGCAAAAAACCTAGTAAACCCATTGGGAAATGCATCCAACCAAGGAAATGTTAATTATAGACCTTTTTATCCTCTAGGATTTAACAGTAACACTCAATTTAAGGAAAAGAAGTTGTATATGGAAGAGCTGATACTGAACATGGGTCAACAATTGCAAAATCAAGGAAATCAATTACAAATTCAAGGAAATCAATTACAAAATGTGTCAACAATTGCAGAATCAAGGAAATCAATTATAAATTCAAGGAAATCAATTACAAAATCAACAAGAATATTGAAAATCAATTGGGACATATCGTTACTGCGCTTAGTAGAACATTGGGAACTTTTCCTAGTATTGTGGAACCAAATCCTAAAGATCAAGGAAAAGAATAGATAAAAGTGATACAATTACGAAGTGCAAGTGTACAATAAGAAACGGAAACTGAATAAGAGAATGTGGATACATAAAAAGAAAAAGATCATGAATACCCAGATTTAGAATATCCACTTACACTAATGAAAATTACTGTGGAGAAACCTCCACCACTGTTTCCTCAAAGATTGAAGCAACACAAAAAGGATAAACAATTTTCCAAGTTTATAGAAATTCTTAAGAAATTAATGGTAAATAATCCTTTTGTATAAGCTTTAGAGCAAATGCCCAATTATGTTAAGTTTATGAAAGATATTTTGAACAAGAAAAGGAAGTTCACTAATAATGAAACTGTTGCACTTAGAGAAGAGTGTAGTGCAATTATTCAGAAAAAACTTCTTGAAAAATTAAAAGATCCATGTAGTTTCACTATACCGTGTGCTATCAATCAAAGATTTTATGGAGGAGTTTTATGTGATTTGGGAGCCAGCATTAATCTTACGCCTCTATAAATTTTTGAAAGATTAGGATTAGGAGAAGTCTCACCTACTTCTGTAACTCTTCAATTAGTGGATCGTTCACAAAAGATTAGGATTAGGTGAAGTCTCACCTACTTATGTAACTCTTCAGTTAGCAGATCGTTCAGTTACATTTTTAAAGGGAGTTATAGAAGATGTGTTAGTAAAAGTTGATAAATTTATCTTTCCTGTGGATTTTTTTATTTTAGATATGGTGGAAGATAAGAAAATACTTATAATTTTAGGGAGACTTTTTTTAGCTACTGAAAGAGTTATGATAGTTGTTCAAACGGGAGAATTAACTATGAGAGTTAACGATCAAGAAGTGACTTTTAACATTGTGAAATTTATGAAATACCCTGCTATTGAAAGAGACAATGAATATTTTTGCATGGAAATTAGTGAACATCTATTGAACGAGCATTTTAAAGAATATTTTGAAGAGCAAAAGATTTTGAAAACAAAGTTGAAGTTACTTTGGAGGAAATAGAAAATGAAGAATTAGATTATGTTCAAGAATGATTTGAGATGCTGGATATTACAAAAAATGCTGATAAGAATCTAGTTCCGTCAATTATAAAACATCGCCTAACCACTTAAAGTGTGTGTTTTTGGGAAACTCATCTACATTACCTGTTATTAAATTTTCAGAGTTAAATGATTTCCAAGAGGAAAGAATTTTGGATACATTAAAAGGATATAAGAAAGCATTTGGTTGGACCTTAGCTGATATTAAAAGAATTGGTCCTTTGATCTCTATGCATAGAATTATACTGGGTGAACAATATAAACCAAGAGTTGATCCACAAAAGAGATTAAACCCAATGATGAAAGAAGTAGGAAGAAGGAAATTTTAAAATGGTTGGACACTGGAATTATATATCCTATTTCGGACAGTGCTTGGGTAAGTCCAATTCATTGTGTTCCTAAGAAAGGAGGGGTGACTGCTGAAGCACAAGAGAATAATGAATTAATACCTATCAGACAAGTTACTGGGTGGCGTATTTGCATTGATTAAAGAAAATTAAACACTGTCACTAAAAAAGATCCCTTTCCTTTACCATTTTTACACCAAATAGTGGATAGACTTGCTGAGCACAAGTATTTTTATTTTTTAGATGGATATACCGACTACCATCAAATTTCTATTGCTCCTGAGGATCAAGAAAAGAATATTTACCAGTCCTTTTGGAACTTTTACTTTTTGAAGAATGCCTTTTGGATTATGTAATGCACCTACAATATTCCAGAGATATATGATGTCTATATTTAGTAAGTTAATTGATGGTGGAATAGAAGTGTTTATGGGTGATTTCTCTGTATTTGGAACATCATTTAACGCATGCTTAAATCATCTTGAAAAAGTTTTGGAGTTATGCAAAAGAACTAATTTAGTTCTAAATTGGAAGAAATGTCAATTTATGATTATAGGAGGAATTGTTTTAGAGCATAAAATTTTGAAAAATGATATGGAAGTAAACCCTGCAAAAATTCAAGTTATATCTAAATTAATACCTCCTACTAATGTGAGAGGGGTTAGAAGTTTTCTTGGTCATGTTGATTTTTACAGGCGTTATATTAAAGATTTTTCAAAAATTACCAAACCTCTATGCCAGCTTTAGAAAAGGACAAGAAATTTGAGTTTACTGAAGACTGTTTAAACACCTTTGAGTTATTAAGATTTTACAGGCGTTTTATTAAAGATTTTTCAAAAATTACCAAACCTCTATGCCAACTTTTAACAAGAAATAAGTTTACTGAAGACTGTTTAAATTCCTTTGAGTTATTAAAAGAAAAGCTAATCACAGCCCTTATGATATTTTCACCTAACTGGGAAAACCATTCGAACTGATGTGCAATGCTAGTGATTATGCTATAGGAGCTGTTCTTGGACAAAGGTACGATAAAATTTTTAAAGTTATATACTACGCTAGTAAAACTCTTAACGATGCTCAAATTAATTACACTGTTACTGAAAAAGAGTTACTGGCTATTGTGTATGCTTTTGACAAATTTAGATCTTAATTTAATTAGAGCTAAATGTGTTGTGCATATTAATCACTCTGCTATTAAATATCTGATGCAAAAGAAGGATAGGACTAAATGTGTTGTACACACTGATCACTCTGCTATTAAATATCTGATGCAAAAGAAGGATGAACTAAATGTGTTGTGCACACTGATCACTCTGCTATTAAATATCTGATGTAAAAGAAGGATGCCAAACCAACTTTGTGTTGTGCATACTGATCACTCTGCTATTAAATATCTTATGCAAAAGAAGGATGCTAAACCCTGACCATTGTGTATGCTTTAGAAAAATTTAGATCTTATTTAATTGGAGCTAAATGTGTTGTGCACATATTGTGTATGTTTTTGACAAATTTAGATCTTATTTAATTGGGACTAAATGTGTTGTGCACAAATCACTCTGCTATTAAATATCTAATGCAAAAGAAGGATGCCAAACCAAGGTTAATTAGATGGTGGTCACTCTGCTATTAAATATCTGATGCAAAAGAAGGATGCCAAACCAAGGTTAATTAGATGGATTACTATTAAATATCTGATGCAAAAGAAGGATGCCAAACCAAGGTTGATTAGATGGATACTTTTGAAAGAATTTGATTTTGTGGTTATTGATAGAAAGGGAACTGATAATCAAATTATTGATCATTTGTTCTTATGCAAAAGAAGGATGTCAAACCAAGGTTGATTAGATGGATACTTTTGATGCAAGAATTTGAATTTTGTGGTTATTGATAGTGTTGATTAGATGGATACTTTTGATGCAAGAATTTGATCTTGTGGTTATTGATAGAAAGGGAATTGATAATCAAATTACTGATCATTTTTTGAGATTAGAATATCATGAATTATCTGACACCGACAATGAAATTACGGACAGTTTCCCTGATGAACAACTCTATAATATTAATGAGTGGAAAATACCATGGTATGCTGATATTGTTAATCATATTGTAAGTGATATTTTGCCACCTATGGTGACATTGCAACATCAAAGAAAATTCATTCATGATGCGAAACTATATTGTTGGGATGAGCCTTATTTATATAAACAATGTAAAGATCTTATTATGAGAAGATGTGTACCTTAGAAGAAACTGAACTAATCATTCAGAAATGTCATGTTTTTAGGAGTCCGGGAGGAGTAATTGAACACACTATTGCCGAGCGGAGGTGGGAAAACTTTTGTTACACTACCAATAAAGCTGATGCAAATGTTGATTCTACGCCAACTTATTCTATTCTAAAGATGGAATCGTTCGAGTGCGGGGATTTCCTGTTGAATTTACTGCTGCCCGCATCAACACCTTTTACGAAGTCCCAGACTCTTATAGCTGCCACTATGAATCCTTTAGTACGATGGAAGGCCCCCTGAATGATGTGATCAACTTTCTCACTCATGGGAAAGTAACATGGAAGATAAAGCAGCGAGAACGGGTAAACTTTTCTGCTTCCATGTTGAATGCCACCTCGAAGGCGTGACACTATTTTATTTCTTCTACTCTGTTACCGACTTATCACCATAGTGAGGTAACTACAGATATAGCTATTTTGAATTTTTGTATTTAGAATAATAGAACTATAAATGTGGGGATAATAATTTTTAAGAATATATTGACTACGGCAAGGAGTGAGACAAGTGGAGGTCTAGGACATCCTTGCCTTATTTATGCACTTTGCCAACTTTCTAGAGTGGAAACTAGAGATGAAGAATGGGTTTACCCTACAAAACCCATTAGTAAGACCAATATAAAAACTTATGAATCCCATGAGAAATAGAGAACTGGGAGTAGAAGTCAAGAACCTTCTACTAGTAGAGATGTCCCTTCTACAAGTTATGTCTTCCACATTCTAGTTCTCATACCCTCACTAATTTGATGAATGAGTTGACCTTGCAGCGGAAGAGCATAAAATTAATAAATGAAAGGATTGGAGGTTTAGAACAGTGACATGATTATGATAGTGAGTTCCTTCAGAGGCATTCAAATTTTGAGGTAGCTTATTACGAATGACATGATTATGATAGTGAGTACCTTCAGAGGGATTCAAATTTTGAGGTAGCTTACTACGAAGCTCAGGCCCGACACTATAGAGGTGAGCCTGATGTTACTTTTCTTGAGTCCCCGCGATATACTCAGTATCAACACGATCCACCTGTTGATCAAGTAGATGAAGACATAGTTTGGGATTTTGATATTTGATAGAATTGATGTACTTGTATTTGTACTTTTATTTTTGTGATCTTTTATAATAGAAATGGATGTTTATGTGTATTTAAACTTTCATTTCTATTATTATATTGTACTTGGATAATTTTAATTTTTGTTATAAATTTAGTGTGGTAGTTAAATTTGCACGTGTAGTTTAATAGATGTTGAGTAGTATTTTGTGGATTGTAAGGTAATGTGATTTTTATTTTTGCATTTTAATTTTAATTATTTGGTTTAGTATTGTGGTTGTGTTAGGAAATGTTGAGCTTGTTTAATGTTTTAGTTTTATACTTATTTCAAAATTTCATTACCCAGAAATTTCTCTAAAGATTTATATGTGTAGAAAGCTCCTAATATTACAGACCAGATGAAGTAGAAATTTTGAGAAGGCTTGCAAAAATTTTAGAATGATGAAAATGCCTAAAATACCGAGGTACGATTTATATTTAGCGTTTTTGTTTCCACCTATATTATTTTATATTGAAAAATTTAAGTTTGGGGGAAGGAAGAAAAAGATTAACTATTAGGCATCCTTTATTTAATTATTTTCAAAAATTATTTATATGATTTTATGTAGTGAATTTAATTCAAGTAACTATTTCAATATTTTCAAAAATTATTTATATGATTTTATGTAGTGAATTTAATTCAGGTAACTACTTTTGTAACTATTTAAATATTATGGTAGATTCAAACGAATATATTTGTAATGAAAATTAATTTTGTAACTTAAGATATTTAGTATAAGAGAATAAGATTATAGTTAACTACTAAAGTAAAGGAAACTATATTTTGAAGTATTAAGAATTTGGAAGTTCATTTGAGAAGAAAAGATAACAAAAATTAATTTTGTAACTTAAGATATTTAGTATAAGAGAATAAGATTATAGTTAACTATTTAAAGTAAAAGAAACTATATTTTGAAGTGTTAAGAATCTTGAAAATTCATTTGAGAAGAAAAGATTGGGGCTCGAAAACTATATTTTAAAGTATTAAGAATCTGGAAATTCATTTGAGAAGAAAAGATTGGGGCTCACGATGTAAAAACTATGAAATATTTATAAGGTAAAGGAATGCTTTGAGTTTCAAATTTAGGGAAGAAAATCTATGAAATATTTATAAGGTAAGGGAATGCTTTGAATTTCAAATTTAGGGAAAAAAAAGTGAAGTTCAAAATCATTAAAGACTATCCAGATATAGTGATCCTCACTTAAAAAAGGAAAAAGAAAGGATTGAAAATAATCCCTGAAAAGAAAAAAAATATATATAAGGATTAAAAGCAATCCAAATGAAAAAGAGAAAAGAAAGAAAAAAAATATAGAAGTGAGGAGAAGCCTGAGGATATGTCCAATCAAAAATTGGCTTCACTGGACCTACCTAAAGGGAAAACCTAAATACATTTCTGAACTTATATTTATGGATGATCTTTTGGCAAAGTTCTCATGAAATTCCTATCATTTGAATATTATAAGTGACTTAATATTGCAACATATAATCATTCATGAAATGAATAAAAGACTAGAACTCTTAAACTTGATGACTAGATAATCTGGTGGCTACAGAGTTAATTCAATTACTTGAATTTTTTTTGAAAATCTCACTATGGTATTTATTTAAATCAAACTTATAGTATTTCTAAATTAAATCTTTACTGCAATAGATCATAACTTTTATATTGTACTAAAATTACTTGAGGACAAGTAATAGTTAAGTTTGCAGATTTTGACCAAAGCAAAATATGTTGAGATTTTCATACCTATTTTATATTGTTTTTTATGATATTGCACTTTAAAGAAGGTATTTTTGATGTTTTGTTGCAGGAATGATGATATAGGGACATTGGAGCAAAAAGATGCAAAAAGGATCGAATTTGAAGAAAAAGGGACCAAAATGTGAAGAATTGAACCAGGGCGCTGACAACGCGATCGACCCCACTAACGGTGAGATTTTCTTGAGACTCCAGAATTAATTCATTAAGAAGGTCTGCCGACGGCGCCCTAGAGGCCGCNCGTAGATAGACTTGCTGGACACAAATATTTTTGTTTTTCAGATGGATATACCGGTTACCATCAAATTCCTATTGCTCTTGAGGATCAAGAAAATACCACATTTACTAGTCCTTTTAGAACTTTTGCTTTTCGAAGAATGCCTTTTGAAACTGATAATCAAATTGTTGATCATTTGTCAAGATTAGAAAACCAAGAATCATCTGACACTGACAATGAGATTATAGACAGTTTTTCTTATGAACAACTTTATAATATTAATGAGTGGAAAATATCAAAGTGTGCTGATATTGTTAACTATATTGTAAGTGATATTTTTCCACCTATGCAGACAATGCAACAACAAAGGAAATTCATTCATGATGCGAAAGCATATTTTTGGGATGAGTTTTATTTTTATAAACAATGTAAGGATCTGATTATGAGAAGATGTGTACCTTATGAAGAAACTGAGCTAATCATTTAGAAATGTCATGATTCTAAATTTGGAGGACATTTTGGGATAGATAAAACTGCTTATAAAATTTTACAAGCTAGATTTTATTGGCCTACTATCTTTAGAGATGTTTATAGATACATAAAAACTTCTGAACAATGTCAACGAGTAGGCAATATATCTAGAATAAATGAAATGCCTCTAAATTTTGTGTTAGAAGTTGAGATCTTTGACGTTTGGGGATTAGATTTTATGGGACCATTTATTCCTTCATGAACTTATATATATTAATTGCAGTAGACTACGTGTCTAAGTGGATTGAAGCACAAGCTTTACCATAAGTTGAGATCTTTAACGTTTGGGGATTAGATTTTATGGGACCATTTATTCCTTCATTTGAGCTTATACATGTTAATTATAGTAGACTACGTTTCAAAGTGGATTGAAGCACAAGATTTACCTTGTTGTGACGCTAAAAGTGTTTCAAGATTGGACTACGTTTCTAAGTGGGGATTGAAGCACAAGAGAACTTATATATATTAATTGCAGTAGACTACGTTTCTAAGTGGATTGAAGCACAAGATTTACCCTTATTGTGATGGTAAAAGTGTTTCATGATTTTTAATGAAAAATATTTTCACTAGATACGGAATGCCGAGAATGATTATCACTGATAGAGGATCCAATTTTAGAAATAAATATATTCAGAGATTGGCAGAAAAGTTTAATATTATTCATAGAATCTCTACTGCCTATCCCTTAAACTAGTGGGTTAGCTAAAGTTTCTAATAAAGAGATTAAACAAATACTTGAGAAGACTGTAAACCCCTAGTGGGTTAGCTGAAGTTTCTAATAGAGAGATCAAACAAATACTTGAAAAGACTGTAAACCCTAATAGAGTAGATTGGTCCACTAGACTAGATACCGCATTATGGGCTTACAGAACTGCTTATAAAACTCCTATTAGAATGACTCCATATAGGCTAATCTTTGGAAAGACTTGTCACTTACCAATAAATTAGAGCATAAAACATATTGAGCGATTAAAGAATTCAATTATAATTTGAAAGATGCTGGTAAGAAAGATTTTTACAATTAAATGAATTGAAAGAATTAAGAAATGAGTCTTATGATAATGACAGAATTTATAAGGAAAAATTAAAGTTATGGAATAAGAAATGAATCTTATGATAACGACAAAATTTATAAGGAGAAACTAAAGTTATGGCATGATTCAAGAAATGAATCTTATGATAACGACAGAATTTATAAGGAGAAACTAAAGTTATGGCATGATCAAAGATTAACAAAAGAACTTTGAACTAGGATAAGAAGTTTTGCTTTACAATACAAGGCTGAAGTTATTCCCTGAAGAACTTTGAACTAGGACAAGAAGTTTTACTTTACAATACTATGATGAAGTTATTTCCTGGGAAATTGAAGTCTCGTTGGTTAGGACCCTTTACTGTGACTCAAGTTTATACTTACGGAGCTGTTGAAATTGAAGATCAAAAGATGGGAAATAGATTTAAAGTAAATGGACACAGATTAAAACCATATTATGAGGGTAAAAGACGAAAGTTTAAAGAGGTTTTAATGATCAGTCAACCTGAATAGGTCGGGCTGACGACGTTAAACAAAGTGCTTTTTGGGAGGCAACCCATATTTATCTTTACTTTTATTGCAATTATAGTAGTTTTTATTTGAAATTATAGTTAGTTTGCGGTATTATTATACTCTACTACTCTTATTTACCCTTGAATCATCATAAAAATTGGATCCATAGAGGTTAGTCTGTGGTAGTATTGAGCTCTACTACTCTTATTTATCCTTGAAACATCTTAAAAATTGGATCCATAGAGAAAAATTGGAATGCATTCGGACCAGAGTGAAATTGTTTGCCTTGGGCGCCAACGACGCCCTTGACGCCGCCGTCGGTGGGTTTTTCCCGAGAGTACAGGCAAAATTAATACAGAGGCTTGCAGACGGCGCCCTCGACCCCGTTGACGGCGAGACCGACGAGATGGCGGTTACTTGGGTTCAAATGATGATTTTTTGGCGGGAATGATCTTTTTAAACTAAAAAATTAGATTCCTAGTTCATATTTTCCCTCCAAAAACAAAGTGAAACTCCACCAATTTCATTCATATGGCTTCCAATTCCCCTGATAATCCCATAATGCAAGTTTTCAATCGGTAAAAGTTTATTAGTGCGGAAGTGCAGCGAATCTTCAACAAGTTACTGACGAAGAAAGATTGATCAAGGAAAGAGGATTCGTAAATCGCAGATTGAATAATCCCACAATGGATATTGAAGAAATGATAGTACGACAAAGATGGGAAGTGGTGTGCTACACTTCCGCCATTGTGGTGGTTCCTGTGGTAAAAGAATTATATGCAAGTTTACACGGAATCAACCAGGGAGTTGTTTATGTGTGAGGAAAATGGATCACTTTCACTCCTACACGAATCAACGAATTATACATGATCGAAAATGTTCTTGTTTGCCACTATTCCAATTTCATCCCAACGAGAAACAAGATGAATGAAATTTACCAATATTTAACGGACTAAACTGATGATTGGGAAACAAGAGAAAACGGGTATGTTAGTTTTTCTGCGACACTCCTAAATCCCGTTTCAAAACATTGACACTTTTTCATTTCTGCGAAACTGTTACCGATAATGAAGATCGGCAAAGTTTCTAAAGAAAGTGCCATTTTGAATTACTACAACCAAAGAGGATTGCCGATCGACATTGGATCAATAATTGTGAAGTCGGTTTTGGGCTTGATCGTTCATGGATCAACTTATGGGCTTGGACAACCCTCCACAATTTTCTCACTTTACAGTCAGTTCCAAGTGTCCTATGAAAATTGAGAAAATGTACTTCTACATTGGAAGCCTTTGGATCTAACTGAGAGATTCCTAGCTTCTGAAGCTGAAAATGACATGGCCATTATAGTAGATCAATCATCTCAGAATTCACTACCAGTTCAACCCTTAATTCTTAACAAGTCTCTGGTGATCCTGCGCCGAATGAAGAAATTGGTAAAGGAGGAACAAAATGTCAAGAATGCAATTAATAATATCTCCGCTTTCTTCGATCATCTATACTGGAGGATGAAGGAAAATTTTGAGCACTCTGGACATTTGGAACATAGCTTGATATGACTGATAAGGAGGATGAAGTTAATAAAAGGGGATTCCACTGAAGATTTTCCATTCCGACCCTTCTACAACCTCTTCGTTCATGTGCAATCAATGGGTGATATCAGAGGAGAATCTAGTACCGTGTCTGAAGATTAGTAGATTTATATTACTACCTATCTGTCTATCTATGTATTTTGATTTAAATTTCGTATTTTCTTTACTTTAGAATTATGCTTTTAGATCTCTATATAGTTGAGACTAAGCATAGGTTGTTTTGTTTTCAGCATTTTGAGTGTTGTGGCTTGGATTGCGACACTGAATTAATGTATTGAGGTTGTGATGTTTTCTTTTCAGCGTTTTGAGTGTTGTGGCTTGGATTGCGACGTTGAATTAATGTATTGAGGTTGAGCTATAGTTGAGACTAAGCATAGGTTGTTTTGTCTTCAGCGTTTTGAGTGTTGTGGCTTGGATTGCGACGCTGAATTAATGTATTGAGGTTGAGAATACCAAACTTAGGTGTGTTATGTAACGTATAGTGTACCCCTTGAAATTTATATATAAATGTGATGTTTTGAGTGTTGTGGTTTGGATTGCGATGCTGAATTAATGTATTGAGGTTGAGAAAATACCGCAATTTGAGTGTTGTGGCTTGGATTGCGACGCTGAATTAATGTATTGAGGTTGAGAAAATACCAAACTTAGGTGTGTTATTGTATATTGTACCCTTTGAAATTTATATATAATGTGATGTTCTGTGTTGTGAAAGTTTATATGTGCTAAGTACATCATTTAGTCACTTAAAATTATGTCTATAATGATTAAACAGATGTCGTTTAGGCTTGAAATTGATCTAAATCGCAAAAATTTGGAATTTGGACAAAATCAATAGAGCCCGCTGACGGCGCCCTCGATGCCATCGATGGTGAGATTTTCCCGAGACTTAGGATTTTAATTCCAATGGAGCACGTCGACAGCGCCATCAACCCCGCTGATGGTAAGCTCTCAAAAAAACCCCTTTAACCGTGATTTTGACTAGTCAACCACCAATATTCATCATCCCCTTCCTCCTAAAATCGCCATTTTCAACCTAGGGCTTGAAAGATCTTGGATTGGGAGACGATTTCAAGGCTTTTTGACACCGAATTTGATCATCTCTAGGTAAGAGCTTCACTCCAAACTAAAAATATGTGATTTTCACCATGGATTTCTTCCACATTGAGGACATCGAAAAAATTTAAGAATGTGAAGAAAATTTTAGAAGAAATTCATGAATCTTAATGTTGAACTCTTAAAAATTACTATTGGAAGCCATGATTTGCATATTTGAAGTAATTTTTGGAATTTTTCTATAATTTACCATTGGAAGCCATGATTTGCATATTTAAAGTAATTTTTGGAATTTTTCTATAATTTGATTAGATTGATATGACTCCATGTCAAAAGAGAATAGTTGAGTTTGACGAGTCTCGCTTCGTCAATCCGATGGCTTAAACAAAATTTACTTCCATATTTAAAGGAAAGAAGTGCATACAAGATCGAGTTTTTGAAAGTCCGAAGGAGAAATCGAATGAGTTATTGTCGAGCAGAAGTAGGAAAACTTTGGTACACCACAAATAAAGCTGATGCAAATGTTGTAAAGGAGTTCTACGCCAATGAAATTTATTCTGATGATGGAATCGTTCAAGTGCGTGAATTTCCTGTTGAGTTTACTGTCGCTCGCATCAACATTTTTTATGAAGTCCCAGACTCTTATAGCTGCCAATTTGAATCCTTTTGTATGATGGAAGGTCCCCTGAATGATGTGATCAAATTTCATACTGATGGGAAAAGAACATGGAGGATAAAGCAGCAAGAACGGGTAAATTTTTTTGCTTCCATGTTGAATGTCACCTCTAAGCCGTGACACTATTTCATTTCCTCTACTTTGTTACCGACCTATCACCATAGTGAGGTAACTAGAGATAGAGCTATTCTGGCGTGACACTATTTCATTTTCTCTACTCTGTTACCAACTTATCACCATAGTGAGGTAACTAGAGATAGAGCTATTCTGAATTTATGTATTCAAAATAGTAGAACTATAAATGTGGGGAGAATCATTCTTAAGAATATATTGACTACAACGAGGAGTGAGACAAGTGGAGGTCTAGGTCATCCTGGACTTATTTATACAATTTGCAAACTTTCTGGAGTGGAGATTGGAGATGAGGAATGAGTTTACCCTATGAAACCCATTAGTAAAGCTAATTTGAAGACATATGAATCCCACGAGAAATGGAGAACTGGGAGTAGATGTCAAAAACCTTCTACTAGTAGAGATGTCCCCTCTACAAGTTATGACCTTCCACCTTTTAGTTCCCCTTGCTCTCTGATTTGATGAATGAGTTGACCTTGCAGCGGAAGAGCATAGAATTAATAAATGAAAGGCTCTCTGATTTAATGAATGAGTTGACATTGCAGCGGAAGAACATATAATTGATAAATGAAAGGATTGGATGTTTAGAAAGTCGACATGATTATGATAGTGAGTACCTTCAGAGGCATTCACATTTTGAGATAGCTTATTATGAAGCTCAGGCCGGACACTACAGAGGTGAGCCTGATGTTACTTTCCCTGAGTGCCCCCAATATACTCAATATCATCCCGATCCACCTGCTGATCAAGGTGATGAAGACATAGTCTAGGATTTTGATATTGAATGAATTGATGTACTTATAGTTGTACTTTTATTTCTTTAATCTTTTTGTAATAGAAATGGATGCTTATGTATTTGGACTTTCATTTTTATTATTTCGTTGTACTTGGATGATTTCTAATTTTTGTTATAAAGTTAGTGTTATAGTTAAATTTGCATGTGTAGTTTAATATATGTTGTGTAGTATTGTGGATTTTAATGTAATGTTATTTTTATTGTCGCATTTTAATTTTAATTGTATTGTTTAGTATTGTGTTTGTGTCAGAAAATGTTGTGCTTCTTTAATGTTTTAGTTTTATACTTATTTCAAAATTTTATTACCCAAAAATTCCTCTAATGATTTATATGTGCAGAAAGCTCCTAATATTACAGACCAGGTGAAGTAGAAATTTGAGAAGGCCTGCAAAAATTTCAGAATGATGAAAATGCCTAAAATATTGAGGTATGATTTATATTTATAGTTTTTTTTTCTTTCCACCTATGTTATTTCATATTTAAAAATTTAAGTTTGGGGGAGGGAAGAAAAAGATTAACTANTCAATTAGGGCTTATCGCTACTGCACTTAGTAACCAAACATTGGGAACTTTTTTGAGTACTATGGAACCAAATCCTAAAGATCAAGGAAAAGAATAAATCAAAGCGATACAATTACGAAGTGGAAAAGAATTGGAGATAAGGGCACAAAAAGAAACACAAATTGAAAAAGAGAAAGTGGATACTGAAAAAGAAAAGGATCATGAGTACCCAGATTTAGAGTATTCATTTACACCAATGAAAATTAATGTGGAAAAACCTCCACCACCGTTTCCTCAAAGATTGAAGTAACACAAACAAAATAAACAATTTTCCAAATTTTTAGAAATTCTTAAGAAATTAACGGTAGACATTCCCTTCATAGAAGCTTTAAAGCAAATGCCCAATTATTTGAAATTTATGAAAGATATTCTGAACAAGAAAATAAAGTTTACGGATAACGAAACTATTGCACTTAGTGAAGAGTGTAGTGCAATTATTCAGAAAAAGCTTCCTAAAAAATTAAAAGATTAGGTAGTTTCACTATACCGTGTGCTATCGCTGAAAAATTTTATGGAAGAGCTTTATGTGATTTGGGAGCCAGCATTAATCTTATGCCTGACAGCTTCACTATACCATGTGCTATTGGTGAAAAATTTTATGGAAGAGCTTTATGTGATTAGATGTGTTGTGCATACTGATCTCTCTTTTATTAAATATTTGATGCAAAAGAAGGATGACAAACCAAGGTTGATTAGATGGATGCTTTTGATGCAAGAATTTGATCTTGTGGTTATTGATAGAAAGGGAACNCTGGTACTAAAATTACTTGAGGACATGTAATAGTTAAGTTTGGGGGATTTTGACCAAAAGAAAATATGTTGAGATTTTCATACATATTTTATACTATTTTTGATGATATTACACATTAAAGAAAGGTATTTTTTATGTTTTGTTGTAGGAATGATGAATTAGGGTCATTGGAGCAAAAAGATGCAAAAAAGAGCGAATTTGGAGAGAAAAGGACCAAAATGTGCAGAATTAAACTAGGGCGCCGACGGGAGATTTTCCCGAGACTCCAGAATTAATTCATTATGAAGGTCTGCTATCGGCACCCTCAAGGCCACCGACGACGAGGTCGGTGGTTATGCCCAATCAAGCTTTGGATAAGGCCAAATTTTGAAGGGATGCTTAGGCAACTCTTGGGAAAGCTCATCCACAACTTTAAGAGAACATTTTGGTAAAAAATTAAAGAGGTCCTAAATGTTAGAAAGATCCTTGAGGTTAGAGAGGTTCTATTAGTGTATAGAGAATTTACTAGAGTGTCAAAAATTATGAGGAATTCTTCGAGAGATTGTAAGAGTGGAGGGAAGTAAGAGATTTCTTTCTCCTTGCTACTTCGAAGAGGAATTCTGTGTGCTGTAAAGAAAGGAAGAGTAATGGAACTTCGAGGAGTGTTCTAGGGGAGAAAATAGAGATAAGTTATTTACTTGTTGTAGTTTATATGAATTTGATTTTATATATGAATTCTGGGTTTTGTTGTGTTTTCCCCATGAGATCTGAGTGGTTTTCTCTCTCTTTCTCCTTGTCTCGAGATTTGTGAAATGGTGATTTGAATTGGTTAAGCCATGAAAATGTTTAAGAAATTNTTTGAGAAGACTCTGGAGGTTCTGGAGGGGGGGAGACTCAAAATTGAAGTGTGAAACAATTGTAGAGAGCCTAAAGTGTGAGGAAATCTTCGAGAGATTGTAAGAGTGGAGGGAAAGTGGGAGATTTCTTCCTCCTTGTTGTTTTGAAGAGGAATTCTGTGTGTTGTAAAGAAAGGAAAGATTCATAGAAACTTTAAGGAGTTTTCTTGGGGAGAAATTAGAGATAAGTTTATTTATTGTTGTAGTTTATATGACTTTGATTTTATATATGAATTCCGAGTTTTTTTGTGTTTTCCCCATGAGATATGAGTAGTTTTCTCTGTCTTTCTCCTTATCTTGAGATTTGTGAAATGGTGATTAAATTGGGGAAGCCATGAAAATGTTTAAGAAATTGTGATGATCTTTTCACTTTGATCTTAATTTACTTTCAATTTGACCAATTGATTTGTTAAAATATGTTGTGTTTTACAACTAAAGTGAAGATTACATCCACGATTCAGGGAGGTCAAAGCCCTTGGAAGTTGGGTGCAAGTAAATAGGGAAATAAAATTATCGAGTAGAATTGGAGATTTTAGAGTAACAGACTAAAATCCCTAATTTGGTCCTATCGTTTGGGTGCTGAAGTGTAGGTGTTAGCCCTCAAGCGAGGGGAATGTGGGAGCTCGGAAGTGAGAGTCGGTATCCTCCCAGCCTAGCCGCAGATTCAGTAAACAAGCGAAGGATTAGTCAATGTTCTTTATTCCTGGACCAAAGGGTAAAGAATAGGTATGCTCCTATTTGGCACAATAGAATCTGAACTAATTCACTTTCTCCATTCACTATAATTTCTTGACAAGGAGAATGATGATTTCTTATATATTGAATATCACATTTGAACCTTCATTGGTATAATTAGTTATTTAATAGTTATTAAAATTACATATTTATTTCAATTGTTTATTAGTGATAGATAAGCAAATTGAACTTCGTTGTTGTGATTAAAGTATTGTTTTTCTCAAATCTTAGTTCGTAGTTCTAATCTTAGTCCCTGTGGGATTGATATCTAGGACTCCATTAGAGTCCTATATTACTTGAGCGATACGTATACTTGCATTGATAAGTGTGACTTTACAATTTTTGAATGTTTATTATGTTCATATTTATCAAATCTATAACTGTTATTAAGTTTTGGTACAGTTGCTAAGGAATTAAATCTTTTAGCAGCAATATTAAATACTTATATTTTTAAGCATATATAAAGTCGCGGTCAAGTTTTTGGCGTCGTTGTCGGGGAGTGAGTAAACAAAAATCACAATTAGAGTAACAGACAAATTAGGATTATTAAAAATATTTTACTTGAATTGCAACTTATTTTTATATTTAGTTAGTTGCTTTACTGTGTATTGATTTCAAATTGTATGCGTAAATTTGGACCTGAAAATCTTATACCCTACGATTCGAAATTAATGCACTGTTAGAAAGATTAGAAGGTTGAGAAGAGAACCTAGAAATTCTGATACAATGTAAAATAATAGGAACAATCAAGGAATAGAGAATGAACACTAACCTAGACCCCTACGAGATTATGCAAATCGTACAGCAGATGAAATTCACTTATCTATCCAAAATCCTGACGTAGCTGCTAATTCATTTGAGCTGAAACTTGCTATTATCCAAAAGGTGCAAAACAATCAATTCAGAGGTACACTAAATGAAGATCCTAATTTACTCCTCGCTAGTTTTTTAGAATTGTGTGCTACTTTTAAATATGACAGAGTTCAAACGATGTTGTTAGACTTAGACTTTTTCCTTTTTCACTGAGGGATAAGGCTAAGATGTGGTTAAATTTGTTAGCACCAGGATTTATTAGAACTTGGGGAGAACTTTCACAAAAATTTCTATCTAAATATTTCCCTACATCCAAAACTGCTAAACTTAGAAATGACATAACATCGTTCTGTCAGATTGATGGAGAGTCAAAAAACTGCTAAACTTAGAAATGACATAACATTGTTCTGTCAGATTGATGGAGAGTCAATATACGAAGCTTGGGAGAGATTTAAAGATCTTCTTAGAAATTGCCCTCATCATTCATTACCAGACTGGTGCTGCTAAACTAAGAAATGACATAACATCGTTCTGTCAGATTGATGGAGAGTCAATATATGAACTGCTAAACTTAGAAATGACATAACATCATTCTGTCAAATTGATGGAGAGTCAATATATGAAGCTTAAATGACATAACATCATTTTGTCAGATTGATGGAGAGTCGATATATGAAGCTTGGGAGAGATTAAAATATCTTCTTAGGAAATGCCCAATTGATGGAGAGTCAATATACGAAGGTTAGGAGATAAATGACATAACATCATTTTGTCAGATTGATGGAGAGTCGATATATGAAGCTTGGGAGAGATTAAAATATCTTCTTAGGAAATGCCCAATTGATGGAGAGTCAATATACGAAGCTTGGGAGAGATTTAAAGATCTTCTTAGAAATTGCCCTCATCATTCATTACCAGACTGGTGCTGCTAAACTAAGAAATGACATAACATCGTTCTGTCAGATTGATGGAGAGTCAATATATGAACTGCTAAACTTAGAAATGACATAACATCATTCTGTCAAATTGATGGAGAGTCAATATATGAAGCTAATTTAAAGATCTTCTTAGGAACTGCCCTCATCATTCATTACCAGATTGGTTGATAATTCAAACTTTTTATAATTGATTAGTGTGATCTCTTAGATTAATTATAGATGTTGCGGCTGGTAGTTTGTTAATGTCAAAACCTTTTGATGAGGCTTATTCATTAATAGAAGAGATGACTATCAACAATTTTCAATGGCCCTCTGAAAGGGTAAATCTTAAAAGAGTAGCTAGTATCCATGATTCAATTTTCAATGGCCCTCTGAGCGGGTAAATCCTAAAAGAGTAGCTAGTATCCATGATTCTGTTATCGATGTTAGCATCATAGATTGCTGCAATATCAAAGAAATTAGATCATTTTGGGATGAATTATTCTCCAACATCCCTATGATGGAAGAGAATTCATCTGGAAATTTTGTGGATGTTCAACCTTCATATGAGACTTTAAATGTTATTAATAGACCTAATAACCCTTATTAGAACTATTATAACCCAGGTTGGAAGAATCATCCAAATTTTAATTGGAAAACAATCTTCTACACATCAAAAATGGGCAAACAACCCAGTGAACCCATTAGGAAATTCATCTAACCAAGGAAATGTTAACTATAAACCATNGTATGAAGAAACTGAGCTAATCATTCAGAAATGTCATGATTCTAAATTTGGAGGACATTTTGGGATGGTTAAAACTGCTTATAAAATTTTAGAAGCTGGATTTTATTGGCCTACTATCTTTAGAGATGTTTATAGATACATAAAAACTTGTGATCGATGTCAATGAGTAGGCAATATATCTAGAAGAAATGAAATGCCACTGAATTTCATGTTAGAAGTTGTGATTTTTGACGTATGGGGATTAGAATTTATGGGACCATTTATTCCTTCATTTGGGAACTTATATATATTAATTGCAGTAGACTACGTTTCTAAGTGGATTGAAGCACAAGCTTTACCTCGTTGTGATGCTAAAAGTGTTTCAATATTTTTAATAAAAAATATTTTCACTAGATACGGAATGCCTAGAATGATTATCAATGATGGAGGATCCCATTTTAAAAATAAAAATATTCAGACATTGATAGAAAAGTTTAATATTATTCATTAAATCTCTACTACCTATCATCCTCAAACAAGTGGGTTAGCTGAAGTTTCTAATAGAGAGATTAAATAAATACTTAAAAAGACTGTAAACCCTATAGTGGGTTAACTGAAGTTTCTAATAGAGAGATTAAACAAATACTTGAAAAGACTGTAAACCCTAGTAGAGTATATTGATTCACTAGACTGGATACCACATTATGGGCTGCAGGACTGATTATAAAACTCCTATTGGAATGACTCCTTACAGACTGATTTTTGGAAAGACTTATGCTCATAAAACTCCTATTGTAATGACTCCATACAGACTGATTTTTGGAAGACTTGTCACTTACCAGTTGAATTAGAGCATAAAGCATATTGGGCCATTAAAAAATTCAATTATAATATGAAAGATGCTGGTAAGAAGAGATTGTTACAATTAAATGAATTGGAAGAATTAAGAAATGAGTTTATGATGATGACAGAATTTGTAAGGAGAAATTAAAGTTATGGCATGATCAAAAGAATAACCAAAAGAACTTTGAACCAGGATAAGAAGTTTTACTTTACAGCACTAGGCTGAAGTTATTTTCTGGGAAATTGAAGTCTCGTTGGTTAGGACCTTTACTGTGACTCAAGTTTATACTTACGGAGCTGTTGAAATTGAAGATCAAAAAACTGAAAATAGATTTAAAGTTAATGGACACAGATTAATACCATATTTTGAGGGTAAAAGACCAAATTTTAAGGAGGTTTTAATGATCAGTCAACCTAAATAACACCTGAATAGGTCGGGCTGACGACGTTAAACCAAGTGCTTTATGGGAGGCAACCCAGGTTATCTTTACTTTTACTGCGATTATAGTTGTTTTTATTTGAAATTATTGTTATTTTGTGGTAGTATTAAGCTCTACTACTCTTATTTACTCTTGAATCATCACAAAAATTGGATTCATAGAAAAAAATTGGAACGCATTCGGAGCAGAGCGAAACTGTGCAATTTTTGCCTTGGGTGCCGACGGCGCCCTCAATGCCGCCGATGGCAAGTTTTTCCTGAGAGACCAGGAAAAAATAATACAGAGGCTCGCCAACGGCGAGACTAACGAGATGGCGGTTACTTTGGTTTGAATGGTAGTTTTTGGCGGTTTTTGGGCGGGAGTTACCCTTTTAATCTCCCAAATTTGATTCCTAGTTCAAATTTTCCCCAAAAAAATGAAGTGAAAGTCCACCAATTTCATTCCTATGGCGTCTAATTCCCCTGATAATCCCATAATGCAAGTTTTCAATCGGCAAAAGTTTATTAGTGTGGAAGCGCAACGAATCTTCAACAAGTTACTGATAAAGAAAAATTTGATCAAGGAATGAGGATTCGTAAATCGCGGATTGAATAATCCCTCTACAATAATTGAAGAGACGACAGTGCGGCAAAGATGGGAAGTGTTGTGGTACACTACCGCTGCCGTGGTTGTTCTTGTGGCAAAAGAATTCTATGCAAATTTACACGGAATCAACCAGGGAGTTGTTTATGTGTGAGGTAGATGGATCACTTTCACTCCTGCACGAATCAATGAATTATACATGATATAGAACGTTCCTGTCTGCTACTATTCCAATTTCATCACAACAAGAAACCAGATGAATGAAATTTACCAATATTTAACGGACGAAACTGACGACTGGGAAATGAGAGAGAACGGGTATGTTAGTTTTTCTGTGACACTCCTAAATCCCGTTTCAAAATATTAACACTTTTTCATTTCTGCGAAACTGTCACCGACAATAAAGATCGGTAAAGTTTCTAAAGAAATTGCTATTTTGAATTATTGCATCCAAAGGGGACTGCCGATCGATATTGGATCAATAATTGTGAAGTAAGTTTTAGGCCTGATCATTCATGGATCAACTTATGGGTTTGGACACTCTTCCACAGTTTTCTCACTTTGCAGTCAGTTCCAAGTGTCCTACAAAAATTGGGAAAAGGTACATCTACCTTGGAATCCTTTGGACCCAACTGAGAGATTCCAAGATTTTGAAGATGAAAATGACATGGCCATTATAGTAGATCAATCATCTCAGAATTCGCTGCCAGTTCAACCCTTAATTCCTGACAAGTCTCTGGTGATCCTTCGCAAAATCAAGAAATTGGAGAAGGAGGTACAAAATGTCATGAATGTGATTAATAATATCTCCAATTTCTTCGATCATCTAGACTGGNAAATTTGGGTAATTATGAGAAAATTAGGTTTTTAAGGGCATTTTTGTAATTATGGAAAAGTTTGGGGCAAAAGTCAAAGTTAGGGAATTTGGCAAAATTGGGAATCAATGAGGAGGTTAATCACAAAAGTAGCTCTATGGTGCCATGAGACCAAGGAAATCCTCTATTTTAGATCTTGCATATGTTGGTTCTAGTCATCATAGCTAAAGCTTAGGGTTTGAGGGACTAGGTTAAGCATGAGTTTCTAATAAAGTAGAGAACCAAGTTAAGCATGCTTCGTTTAGGATTTTAAGTTGTGAATGAAAGTGAGGGATTAAAGTGTGTGTGTGTGTGACACTAACCAAGACCATAAAACCCAGGGCTAATCTTAAGACCAGACAGTCCTATGGGGACTCCTCTTGAGCTCCTCTATGCTGGTTCTATCCTACTAAGTGCAAGAGGTTAGAACCAAACATGTAGAACTCCAAGAAAAAGAAAGATATGTGTTTAGAATTTCAAAGCGGGGAGAGTCCTCTAGGATAGTTAATAAGAAAGTCTTATGGCTAGATCCTTGGACTCCAAGGAAGAAAGACTAGAACTCAACAAAAGTGAGGTCAACATCCTTTTAACTTGCAAAATTAAGTAGTATCATTCCTAAGTTTGACATTTTTTTGAATGTAGGACATTTTTAGCTAGGAAGTTTTGAGCTAATTCGCCCCATGTCATAATCGATCATGTTGTTAATGATTTCAACTACATTTTAGCCTTATCTCATAAGGAAAAGGGAAAATCCTAAGTCTAGTTGCATTGTTTGATACTTAATTATAATAAATTGTAGCAGAAAGTTCTAGAAAATTTGCTAAGTGTAAATTTTGATCCTTATACGGGGTTCCCCAAAATTGGTTACACTGCACCATTTGGATAATAGCAAGCTTTAATTCAAATTTGTTAGCATATGTGGTAAAAAATCGAATACTTCAGTGAATTTCACCTACTATAAGATTACTGTAAACCCTTAATGGTCTATGTGTGTTATGCTGATCATTAATTGGTGTTTGGTTATTAGTTTTTTTTTTGAATGTTCGTCATTTCTTCTAAAAGTTTGTGAAGTTTTTTTTTTAATTTTGTAATTTTCTTAATAGTCCTTTTTAGTTCTAAATTGTATGGCACAAGTTTTACAGGTCCTGCACTATGCATTCACTAACTAAAGACTAACTAGTAAGTTTATCGCAAACATACAAGATAAACATTCAAAATTAACCTTTTTATTTTAAAGTTTTCTTTCCTTTTCGAAAAAAAACAAACACATATATAATAAAACTATAATTTGAATTTCCCAATCTAAGTCTAATTAATTCAAATAAAATTCTCCTAAGTTGACTAAACTGTTACTCCGCAGTAATTGTGCCAAAAACCTGATATCCCACCCTAATTTGGGTGTTCTAACACTCTTGCGTCTCACACATGTATAGGTGTTGTATAAGTAATATCAGATTTTTGAGTCCAAAATATTGATCCCATATGGAGTGAGAGAATTAAAATTAAGATAAATTCTAGCCTATTCAGATTAATTTTTAACCTGTAATCTTGGTTAAGTTAATGCTTGACCAACGGAAATATAGTTGTGAAAAATTTAAAAAGTTGACTCCGCTTTATAACGGTGCCAAAAAGTTGAAGTGGTATTTTATGAATAATAACGTTAAGCACTTAATGTTGTTATTCTATGCAAGAATACATATCGTTATCAAGTAATATAAGACTTTTGATTTAAGTCCCAAATATCAATCCCACGAGGAAGGTTTAAATTTGAATTGATAAACTAACTAGGAAATCCACAGAAATAAAATGAATTTAATGTAACTAATTTCGAATGTTTATGATACTATCAAAGATAAATAATTGACTACTAGCAAAATTTAAAGGTAGAATTCAAAATAGCAACCACTAAACTATGTTTATGTTATGAAGTTTTCTAATATGAAGAAGCATCTTTCCCACTACAATGAGTTTTTGGTGAAACAAGATTAGATAAATGGTTTAAAATTGTATTGTGCCAAATAGGAGCAATTTTAATACTCTTCCGTGATTCAGTGTTATAGTTAGTCCATAAATCTGTGGCTAGGCTAGGAGGACTGGCTCTCACTCCATAGCTCCTACTTCCCTTCCCCTGAAGGCTAATTCTAGCTTTAGTTTTTAAATACTAAGATTGAATTGGGGATTTTTAGTCTGTCACCCCAGAAATCTCCAATTCTACACCCAACAAAGTATATTTTCCTATTTATTTGCACTTAATTCCATGTCAAAATACTCTTTCATGGACTTAAATGTGATTCTAACTCTATTGTAGAACTCATACTCCATTTCCCAGATCATATGTTTCACAACAAATTTTAACAATTCAATTGGCCTAGATTGAAAAGTAAATTAAGAGCGGAGTTGAAAAAACCATCACAAATTATTTTATAATTTAACATTGGCACATCTAAATTATCTCTTCATTTCACCATATCTCAGAGTAAGGAGAAAGCTAAAGGAAACTACTTAGAATTCATCAGAAAGACATAATAAAACACAAATTTCTTATATAAAAGAAAGTTCATATAATAATAATAAACAAACAACACTTATCTGAGACTCTTTCTCAAAGCATATCCCTTGTAGCCTCTTTTAGGAAATGTAGGAAGAAGAAATCTATCACTTCTCTTCCTCTACAACACTTCTTAGAGAAGAATTCACACTTAAACTCTCCACAAAAACTCAAAACTATATAGAAAATAATTAACTAAAGGTGTGGAATGGCGTGAAATGATTTAAAGTAGCAAGAAGAGATGCGAAGGGGCGATTGATGGCTGAGAGGGGATAAAAAAACGAAGAAAGCGGCCTTTTCTGATCAACTTCGGCTCTAAATAGAGCCTAGGGTCGGTTCTCCAATAGGTGTATCTAAAAATTTTTTAAAAGCATCCAAATTCGTTGAATGTTCTAGAAATAGGGCCTGCACCGACACAGATGCTAGAGGCCATTTAATTTAGTCCGTCTTCTCTGTTAAATGACGTCGTCGGCACGCAGTCTGGTGCCATTGGTGCTGAACATTTTTTCAAATTCTCCCTTTTGACTCCAAATTTCATCATTTTTGGTTCATGTTCTAAAAATCAATAATTTGCAATAAAACCTAAAATATACCTTTCATTAAAGTGCAATATCACAAAAAATGAGTATAAAATATGGGTCTAAAAATGCATATTTTTGGTGTATCAAAATCCCCCAAACTTAAATGTTACTTGTCCTCAACTAACGCCTTTACTACATAAAAATATGACTCATGGTGAAAATTTTAACTTCTAGATTTCCATATTTTAGTTTACTAAATAAAATAACATAACTTATGAAAAATGTAAAATAACTCCAGTTAATACAAAAGGTATAAGAATATCTAGCAGTCAAGCCCAAAATTTTTTATTCTCTATTCTTTTTAAGAAAAATTACAAATTATTCATATTAAATCCAGTTAGAATATCCATATGAAAAAGAACTTCACAAAACTTTACTAATAAATATGCTAATACTAAAGTATAAGTTTCAAAAATCTAGTCAAGCCTTCTTTTTTAAGTTGATTTAAGTGAAGCCAATTTTTAATTAGGCATCTTCTCAAGTTCCTCCTCACATCTTTTTCTTTTCTTTTTCAGGATCATTTTCAATCCTTTTTCCTTTCTTTTCTTTTTTTTTTCTTTTTCAGGATCATTTTCAAACTTTTTTCTCTTTTTTCTTTCTTCTTCTTTTCTTATGTGAGGATTACTATATCTAGATAGCCTTTAATAATTTTGAACTTCACTATCCTCTTCTTAAAGTTAAAAACTTTTCACATTTCTTGACCTTATAAATTCATATTAGATTTAAAAATTTTTCATAATTTTAATCTTCTCTTTTTATATGAATCAATAAGATTTTTAATACTTCAAAAATATAAATTCCTTTACTTAAAATAGAAAAACATAGTCTTATTCTATCATACCAAATATCTTAATCTTTAAAATTAACCTTAATTATTAAAAATTTTTTAGTTAAGTTTACTATATATTTAGAAACATAAATATAGTTGTCTAAAGTTATCCTCTAATACCAAAGGTCATGTTAAATTTTAAAATATTTTGAATATATAGCTAATTGAGGACAAATAAAATTAAGTTTCTTTTCTTTAAAAAGGAATTTTCTTCCCCCCCCCAAACTTAAATTTTTAAAAGATTTTGCATGAAAAATTGAAAAAAATAAAGGGCGAGAGAAAACATTTAATACATAAAGAAAATATATACCTGGTAAAGGTTCTAATTTGAAACTTAACTCTGAAATATTGCAGGTGCTTTATATGAAAAGCTACAAAACTTAAAACATTAAATAACAAATAATACATAAAAAAATTTGCTGAGAAAGTGTTAACCACAAATACATCTAATAAAGTACTAAAAACTAAAAACTTCCAGTAGTTTCATAGATCTATTATTCACAACACACAATGCAATTAAAATAAAGTATCACATTCTATAAACAAATAGTCTCAACAATAAAGTACAACTAAATATAAACTAAATGAAAATCTAACTAACAGATCACCAATCATCATCATTATCTTCTTCTTCTTCCACATCCAAATTCTGCTGTTGATCACCCCTCTTGTATCAGACCGTTGCATCATCATAAGCAACATCATATTCGAACTTCTGTTTTATCAAATCATCATTGTGAGCATTTCTGGCCTCCATATTTTCCATTATATTATCCAGTCTTAAGATATCTCTCTGTTGGATCAACATCTGGTCCATAAGTTTCTAGATAGTAGGAGTACCAGAGGTACTTGAAGTAGAAGGAATATACCTGGTCCTACTTCCGAATCTCCATCTAACATGAGATTCATAAGTCTTTTTATTGGCAGACCCAATAGGTTTGAGAGGTTCATTCCTCTCCTCATCTGCTCTAAAATCAACTCCTGCCTGTTTACATAGTGTGAAGATCAGAGCAGGGTGTGCTAAACCACCAGTGGTTTCTCCTAAAGCAATAGATTGAGTGTTCCTATAAATAATAGAGCCTACATCTATCCTCATCACTTGCTGGATACAGAAGTTCAAGATGGATCTATCATTTGTAACTTCACTATGATGATTTGTGAATAGTAACGTTAAGCACTTAATGTTGTTATTCTATGCAAGTATACATATCGTTATCAAGTAATATAAGACTTTCTATTTAAGCCCCAAATATTAATCCCACGAGGAAGATTTAAATTTGAATTGATAAAGTAACTATGAAATTCACAGAAATAAAATGAATTTATTGTAACTAATTTCGAATGTTTATGATACTATCAAAGCTAAATAATTGACTACTAGCAGAATTTTAATGCAGAATTCATAATAGCAACCACTAAACTATGTTTATGTTATGAAGTTTTTTAATATAAAAAAGCATCTTTCCCACTACAATGAGTTTTTTGGTGAAATGGGATGAGATAAATGGTTTAAAATTGTATTTTGCCAAATAGGAGCAATTTTAATACTCTTCCCTGATTTAGTGTTATAGAAAATCAATGACTAATTTTAGGTTTAGTCCATAAATCTGTGGCTAGGCTAGGAGGACTGACTCTCACTCCATAGCTCCTACTTCCCTTCCCCTGTAGGCTAATTCTAGCTTTAGTTTTTAAACACTAACATTGAATTGGGCATTTTTAGTCTGTCACCCCAGAAATCTCCAATTCTACACCCAACAAAGTATATTTTCCTATTTATTTGCACTTAATTCCATGTCAAAATACTCCTTCATGGACTTAAATGTGATTTCAACTCTATTGTAGAACTCATACTCCATTTCCCAGACATATATTTCACAACATATTTTAACAATTCAATTGGCCAAATTGAAAAGTAAATTAAGAGCGGAGTTGAAAAAACCATCACAAATTATTTTATATTTTAACATTGGCAAATCCAAATTATCTCTTCATTTCACCATATCTCAGAGTAAGGAGAAAGCTAAAGGAAACTACTTAGAATTCATCAGAAAGACATAATAAAACATAAATTTCTTATATAAAAGAAAGTTCATATAACAATAATAAACAAACAACACTTATCTGAGACTCTTTCTCAAAGCATATCCCTTGTAGCCTCTCTTAGGAAATGTAGGAAGAAGAAATCTATCACTTCTCTTCCTCTCCAACACTTCTTAGAGAAGAATTCACACTTAAACTCTCCACAAAACTCAAAACTATAAAGAAAATAATTAACTAAAGGTGTGGAATGGCGTGAAATGATGTAAAGTGGCAAGAAAAGATGCGAAGGGGCGATTGATGGCTGAGAGGGAAAAAAAAAACGAAGAAAGTGGCCTTTTCTGATCAACTTCGGCTCTAAATAGAGCCTAGGGTCGGTTCTCCAATAGGTGTATCAAAATTTTTTTTAAAAGCATCCAAATTCGTTGAATGTTCTAGAAATAGGGCCTGCACCGATACAGACGCCAGAGGCCATTTAATTTAGTCCGTCTTCTCTGTTAAACGATGTTGTCGGCACCCAGTCTGGCGCCATTGGTGCTGAACATTTTTTCAAATTCTCCCTTTTGACTCCAAATTTCATCATTTTTGCTTCATGTTCTAAAAATCAACAATCTGCAATATAGCCTAAAATATACCTTTCATTAAAGTGCAATATCACAAAAAATGAGTATAAAATATGGGTCTAAAAATGCATATATTTTTGGTGTATCAAAATCCCCCAAACTTAAATATTACTTGTCCTCAAGTAACGCCTTTACTACATAAAAATATGACTCATGGTGAAGATTTTAACTTCTAGATTTCCATATTTTAGTCTACTAAATACAATAGCATAACTTAAGAAAAATGTAAAATAACTCCAATTAATACTAAATGTATAAGAATATCTAGTAGTCAAGCCTAAAATTTTTGATTCTCTATTATTTTTAAGAAAATTACAAATTATTCATATTAAATCCAGTTAGAATATCCATATGAAAAAGAACTTCTCAAAACTTTACTAGTAAATATGCTAATACTAAAGTATAAGTTTCAAAAATGTAGTCAAGCCTTCTTTTTTAAGTTGATTTAAGTGAAGTCAATTTTTAATTAGTCATCTTCTCAAGTTTCTCCTCACATCTTTTTTCTTTTCTTTTTCAGGATCATTTTCAATTTATTTTCCTTTCTTTTCTTTTCTTTTTCTTTTTCAGGATCATTTTCAAACCTTTTTCTCTTTTTCTTTCTTCTTCTTTTCTTATGTGAGGATTACTATATCTAGATAGCCTTTAATAATTTTGAACTTCACTATCCTCTTCTTAAAGTTAAAACTTTTCACATTCCTTCACTTTATAAATTTATATTAGCTTTAAAGATTTTTCATAAAGTTTTATTCTCTTTGTATATGAATCTCTAAGATTTTTAATACTTCAAAAATATAAATTCCTTTACTTAAAATAGAAAAACATAGTCTTTATTCTATCATACCAAATATCTTAATCTTTAAAATTAACCTTAATTATTAAAAATTTTTATAATTAAGTTTACTATATATTTAGAAACATAAATATAATTATCTAAAGTTATCCTCTAATACCAAAGGTCATGTTAAATTTTAAAATATTTTGAAAATATAGCTAATTGAGGACAAATAAAATTAAGTTTCTTTTCTTTAAAAAAGAATTTTTCTTCCCCCCCCCCCAACTTAAATTTTTAAAAGATTTTGCATGAAAAATTGAAAAAATAAAGGGTGAGAGAAAAAATTTAATACTTACAAAAAATATATACATGTTAAAGGTTCTAATTTGAAACTTAACTCTGAAATATTGCAGGTGCTAATATGAAAAGCTTCAAAACTTAAAATATTAAATAACAAATAATACATAAAAAAATTTGTTGAGAAAGTGTTAACCACAAATACATCTAATAAAGTACTAAAAACTGACAACTTCCAGTAGTTTCATAGATCTATTATTCACAACACAACATGCAATTAAAATAAAGTATCACAGTCTATAAACAAACAGTCTAAAAAATAAAGTGCAACTAAACATAAACTAAACAAAAATCTAACTAACAGATCACCAATCATCATCATCATCTTCTTCTTCTTCCACATCCAAATTCTGCTGCTGATCACCCCTCTTGTATCACACAATTGCATCATCATAAGCAACATCATATTCAAACTTCCGTTTTATCAAATCATCATTGTGAGCATTTCTGCCCTCCATATTTTCCATTATATTATCTAGTCTCAAGATATCTCCCTGTTGGATCAAAATCTGGTCGATAAGTTTCTAGATAGTAGGAGTACTAGAGGTACTTGAAGTAGAAGGAATATACCTGATCCTACTTTCGAATCTCCATCTAACATGAGATTCATAAGTCTTTTATTGGCAGGCCCAATAGGTTCGAGAGGGTCAATCCTCTCCTCATCTGCTCTAAAATCAACTCCTGCCTGTTCACATAGTGTGAAGATCAGAGCAGGGTGTGCTAAACCACCAGTGGTTTCTTCTAAAGCAATAGATTGAGTGTTCCTATAAATAATAGAGCCTACAGCTATCCTCATCACTTTCTGGATACAGAAGTTCAAGATGGATCTATCATTTGTAACTTCACAATGATGATTTGTTGGCATCATTCTTTCTGAAATAAAGTAGTGCCAGACCTTAGATACTACATTCAACAAAGAAATAGGAAAGTTTACCTTAACACCATTCTCCACTTTTCACGTTCCTCTTCCATCAGTAAGAAAAGAAATAACCTCATCCAATGCCTCATTTGTGGCAGAAAATGAATTGTACTGGAAACCATACACATCTTCTAATTGATAAAATTCATTGACCTTCCTTGGAGTAAACTCCACCATTTTTCCTCGAACAAACACATAGTCTTCAGAAGTCTCCTTAAAATTGGCATAGAACTCCATTACTACACTAATAATAGCCTCATGAGTAAAGTAACAAAAATTCTCCCAATACCGAGAATTGATTATTCTCTTAAGTTCTCCTCCTAAATTTTTAAATCCTCAATCTGAAATAACCTTTTTAGTTGTAAGTAGACTACTGAAGAAATGTTGGCCTTGTAATTGACAAACTTTTGATCATCAAAATCCACCATTCTCTTTCCTTTGCTCATTCTAGGTGCCATGATAAATCTAAGAAAATTTGATAAAATCAAAATAAATTCATAAAAATTTTGAAAATCACAATGTGGAACATTTTAAACTTAAATTTACTAAGTAAGAGTTATTAACCTAAGGATTTTCTCAAAATCATCCAAAAAAATTTCAAAAATTCAGATCTTGGTAATGTAAGATAAATCCTTGGTGAAAATAAAAAATTTTGAGTTTAAAGTGTAGCTCTTATCTAAAGAAGATGAAATCTGAACTTCGTTTGCCCTAAAATCACCTCAAATCCGAGCAATAGCAAGTCCTAGGTGCAAAAACTGGAGGTTGAAGGTGACTCAAATGGTAAAAATGGTGTTTTAATGTGCAAATCACGAATTTTAAGGGTGTTTGGGTCTGTCCGGGCTAAGGGTGCTGTCAGCGCCCATGTCAGCGCCGTCGGCGCCAGTGGGCAGAAATTCATATTTTGATTTTCACAAATTTCAATTTTCTTTCAATTTACTCCAAAGTATATTTAGACTTTTTGAACACTAATTTTCTTCTTAAAATCATTTACAAACAAGCATTTTCCATAAACAACACCAAACTAACTTTTATATATGAAAATACACTTTTTACAAATACATTTTTCTAATCACACATCCACATTCTTAAAGCAAATTGAATTATAAATCAGTATCGAAATCAAGCCACAACATTAGAACACTAGCATTAAACTATACACAATCAAATTCAATAATGTTCTAAGTTAAAGTAAAGTAAATTAAATCCACACAATTATATTAAAAACATAAGTATTTTAAACTAGTTGAGAGTCCAACCTCATCAATTATTCTGTCTCATCTTTAATACTTTCTTCTCCTCTAATATCTCCCATAGACTGGTAATGGACATACAAATTATAGAAGTGTCGGTACAGGAATTGATCAGTTGAATTTTCATCGATCCATCCATTTTTCTTTAACAGCTGCACCAATCTTGCTTCAATTATCCTAGTATGATCAAAGTTCTCTTTCATCCTCTAGTCTAGGTGATCAAAAAGGTAGTTAAGATTTCTTATTGCATTCATAATACTTTAAAGTTCTCTTTCTATTTTCTTCATTTTCTTCTCCAAAGTTATTGAACTTCCAACTGTTGGTTGCATTAATGGTGTTGAATCAGGTGATGAATGATCCAAAATAACTTCTAATGCTTCATTTCCATTTCCAATATAATTGCCATCAAAAGAACTCATGGGCTCCCAAGGAAGTAAAACTTTCTCCCAACTTTCATATGGAACTTGAGATTGATTGCAAAGTTGGAAAAATGTGGAAGGATGCCCCAGTCCATATATTAGCCCATTCATAATAATACCCATAACTGATTTGAAAATATTTTATCCCGCATCAATGGGTTTTTCCATTTGAATGGAATAGTTTAAAATGACACTTTCTCTGGTAACTCTACTAATCTTCATGGTAGGGAGTAATTTTGCAGATATGAAGAAATGCCATTGTTTTGATATTGGATTAAGTAGCGATGCACATAGAGTAACTGACCAAAGGAAAATACTTTGAGATTTTCATATCTATTTTATACTATTTTTTATGATATTGCACTTTTAAAAAAGGTATTTTTGATGTTTTGTTGCATGAATGATGAATTAGGGTCATTGGAGCTAAAAGATGCAAAAAGGAGCAAATTTGGAGCAAAAATGACCAAAATGTGTAGAATTGAACTAGGGCGCCGAAGATGCCATCGACCCCGCCGACGACGAGATTTTCCCGAGACTCAATAATTAATTCATTATGAAGGTCTATTGATGACGCCCTCAAGGCCACCAACGGTGAGGTCGGCGGTTATGCCCAATCAGGCTTTGGATAAGGCCAAATTTTGAAGGGATTCTTAGGCAACTCTTGGNTAGAGCTGATCCACAAAGGAGATTAAATCCTATTATGAAAGAAGTTGTTAAGAAAGAAATTTTAAAGCGGTTAGATGCTGGAATTATCTACCTTATTTCAAATAGTGCATGAGTTAGTCCAATTCACTGTGTTCCTAAGAAAGGAGGACTAACTGTAACTGTGAATGAGCATAATGAGTTATTGCCTACTACACAAGTTACAGGGCGGCAAATATGCATTGATTATAGAAAATTAAATCTTGCCACTAGGAAAGATCATTTTCCACTACCCTAAGATCAAATGCTAGATAGACTAGCTAGGCACAAATATTTTTTTTATGGATATATCGGTTATCATCAAATTCAAATATCTCCTGATGATCAAGAGAAAATAACATTTACTAGTCCTTATGGTACTTCTTTTTTAGAAGAATGCCCTTTCGTTTATGTCCCCTGCTACATTTCAAAGATATATGATGACATTTTTTTGTGATTTAATTGAAAAATTGATTGAAATCTTTATGGATGACTTTTTAGTGTTTGGAACTTCATTTGACTAATTCTTACAACACTTATCTAAAGTTTTTAAGTGTTGTGAAGAAATAAATTTAGTCCTTAATTAGGAAAAATGACAATTTATGGTAGCAGGAGGAATTGTATTAGGACATCAAATATCAGAAAATTGTATAGAACTAGATCCTGTTAACATTCAAGTGATCGCTAATTTACCTTATCCAATAAATGTAAGGGAAATTAGGATTTTTTGAGGAAATGTTAGATTCTACAGATGATATATTAATGGCTTTTCAAAGATTGTTAAGCCTTTATGTCATTTAAATGCAATTTTCAATTTTAGTGAGGAATGTCTAAAAGCTTTCAAGTTATTAAAAGAAAAATTAAACACTGTAACAATTATAGTTTCACCAAATTGAGAAAAACCTTTTAAACTTATGTGTGATGCAAGTGACTACGCAATTGGAGCTATTTTAGGACAAAGATATGATAAAATTTTCAAAGTTTTTTACTATGCTAGTAAAGCTCTTAATGAAACATAAATTAATTATACAACAACTGAAAAAGAGTTATTAGCAATAGTATATGCCTTTGATAAATTTTAATTATACAACAAATGAAAAAGAGTTATTAGCAATAGTATATGCTTTTGATAAATTTAGATCATTTTGATTGGCTCATTGTATAGTGATATAGATCATTCTGCTATTAAGTACTTAATGAAAAAGAAGGATACTAAACCAAGACTTATAAGATGGCTACTAAGTACTTAATGAAAAAGAAGGATACTAAACCGAGACTTATAAGATGGATTCTTCTTTTACAAATTTTATTTTAAAATAGTAAATCGGAAGGGAACTATAAATTAAATTGTTGATCATTTGTCCAGGCTTGAATTAGAAAAACCACTCTGTTTTGAAAAAGAAAATAATGAACATTTTCTAGATGAAAAATTGTTCACTGTAAATGAGTGGCATGTTCCGTGGTATACCAACATTGTGAACTATATTGTTGGTGATCTTAAACCCTATGGAATGACATACCAATAAATGAGGAAATTTATTTCTGAATCTAAGACTTATTTTTGGGATGACCCATATTTATATAAAGAAAAGATCTGATCATTCGAAGAGGTGTACCATTAGAAGAAACTTATGAAATTATCCAAAAATGTTATAATTCTTATTATGGGGGACATTTTGGTGTTAATAAAACAACATACATAATTCTACAATTTGGATTTTATTGGCCTACAATTTTTAGATATGTTAATGCTTATATCAAAACTTGCGATAGGTTTGAAAAAGTGGGCAATATTTCTAGAAGAAATGAGATGCCCCTCAATTATATGCTAGAAGTTGAAATATTGTAGGCAATATTTCTAGGAGAAATGAGATGCCCCTCAATTATATGCTAGAAGTTGAAATATTTGATGTTTAGGGATTACATTTCATGGGACCATTTATATCATCTTTCAAAAATTTATATATTCTGTTAGCAATGGACTATGTATCCAAATTAATAGAAGTTATTGCTTTACCTTGATGTGATGCTCAAAGTGTTGCAAAATTTTTGGAAATGAACATATTTTGTAGATTTAGGATGCCGAGAGTTATTATTATTGATAGAGGAAGTCATTTCAGAAATTCCATTATAGAGAATATATTAAAGAAATATCATATAAATCATATAATTGCTACTGCTTATCATCCCCAAACAAGTGGTTTGGCTGAATTATCCAATCGAAAAATTAAAGAATTATGAAAAAAAATCTGTGAATCCAACAAAAATGGATTGTTCAGTAAAACTTGACTATGCTTTGTGGGCTTATAGAACTACATATGGAACTCCTATAAGAATGTCCTCATATAGGCTAATATTTGGGAAAGCTTTTTCCTTACCAGTTGAACTTGAGCATAAAGCATATTGGCCTATTAATGAGTTCAATTATAATTTTAAAGATGCTGGTGAGAAAAGATTTTTATAATTAAATGAGCTTGAAGAGATAAGGAATGAATCTTATAAGAGTGCCAAGATTTATAAAGAAAAGATGAAAATATGGCATGATTGAAAGATTCTTACTAAAAATTTTTAGCCAGGGCAACAAGTTTTGCTATATAATGCAAGGTTTAGATTATTTCCAAGCAAACCTAAATCCAGGTGGATGAGCCCAATTGTTATGATAGAAGTTTATCCTTATGAAGTTGTGGATATTAAAGATTCTAATTCTGAGAAAATTTTTAAAGTAGATGGACATAGACTGAAACCTTATTATATAGGGGATCAGCATAAATATAATGATGAAATGATGTTGGGTCAACTAGAATGAGCACTGGTTACGTCGGGCCGACGACATAAAATCAAGCACTTTGCGACCCATATTTTTCAGTGTGTTTTTGCTTTACTTGTTGTTTTCAATCTGATCAAGAAATTTGGGGTAGTATTTTTTAGTTTATTATGTGCTAGTAATGATTTTAAGACTTTATTTCGTGACCTAGGCATGTTAGAATAAGAATTTGGACGTTAAGTTGACTGGAGCAAAAATCTGCACAGGCGCTTAAGCGCCATATTCGACACTTAAGCGCGATAATTTAATCACATGTGCAAGTTTTGATTTCTAGACGGGAAAACTGCAATTTTAGTTGGAATAAACGTTTCTTGGCAATTTCTAGTCATGCCTCTGACCAAAGGAAAATATGATGAGATTTTCATACCTATTTTATACTGTTTTTCATGATATTGCACTATAAAGAAAGGTATTTTTGATGTTTTGTTGCATGAATGATGAATTAGGGTCATTGGAGCAAAAAGATGCAAAAAGGAGCAAATTTGGAGCGAAAAGGACCAAAATGTGAAGATTTGAACTAGGGCACCGACGACGAGATTTTCCTTAGACTCCAGAATTAATTCACTTAGAAGGCCCACCGACGACGCCCTCGAGGCCGCCGATGGCGAGCTCGGTGGTTATTTCCAACTAGGCATTGGATGAGGATGAAATTCGGAGGGGTGCTTAGGCAACTCTTGGGAAATCTCATCCACAACTTTAAAAGCTGATTTTTGCCGAAAATTAGAGAGGTCCTGGAGGTTAGAAAGGTCCTAAAGGTTGGATAGGTTCCATTAGTGTTTGGTAGAGAGTCTAAATTGTGAGGAATTCTTCAAGAGATTGTAAGAGGGGAGGGAAATGGAGAAATTTCTTCCTCCTTGCCGTTTCGACTGTAAAGAAAAGAAGAGATTCAAAGGAACTTCGAGGAGTTTTCTTGGGGAGAAATTAGAGATAAGGTTGTATGACTTTGATAGTTGGTATGACTTTGAATTTATATATGAATTCCCAATTTTATTGTGTTTTCCCTATGAGATTTGAGTAGTTTTCTCTTTCTTTCTCCTTGTCTTAAGTTTTCTTGGGGAGAAATTAGAGATAAGGTTGTATGACTAAAATCCCCAATTCGGTCCTATCGTTTGAGTGTTGAAGTGTAGATGTTAGCCCTCAAGTGAGGGGAACGTGGGAGCTCCGAAGTGAGAGCTGGTATCCTCCCAGCCTAGCTGCAGATTCAGTAAATAAGCATAGGATTAGTCAATGTTCTTTATGTCTGGACCAAAGGGTAAAGAATAGGTATGCTCCCATGCATAGGATTAGTCAATGTTCTTTATGCCTGGACCAAAGGGTAAAGAATATGTATGCTCCTACTTGGCACAATATAAATTGAACTAATTCATTTTATCCATTCACTGTAATTTCTTGACAAGGAGAGTAGGATTAGTCAATGTTCTTTATGTCTGGACCAAAGGGTAAAGAATAGGTATGCTCCTATTTGGCACAATATAAATTGAACTAATTCATTTTATCCATTCACCATAATTTCTTGACAAGGAGAAGTACAATACTAATTGAACTGATTCACTTTATCCATTCACTATTATTTCTTTACAAGGAGAAGGATGCTTTCTTATATATTGAATATCACATTAAAAACCTCATTAGTATAATTTATTATTTAAGAGTTATTAAAATTACATATTTATTTCAATTGTCTATTAGTATAGATAAGCAATTTGAATTATATTGTTGTGATTAAGTATTGCTTTTCTAAAATCTTAGTTTGTAGTCATAAGCAAATTGAATTCCATTGTTGCGATTAAGTATTGCTTTTTCTAAAATCTTAGTTTGTAGTTCTAGAGTTATTTAAGAGTTATTAAAATTACATATTTATTTCAATTGCCTATTAGTGACAGATAAGCCAAAATTGAACTTGGTTATTGTGATTGAGTATTGCTTTTCTAAAATCTTATTTCATAGTTCTAATATTACTCATTGTGGGATCGATATCTAGGATTCCATTAGAGCTCTATATTACTTGAGTGATACGTATACTTGTGTTGATAAGTGTGATTTTACAATTATTGAAGATTTTATACATTCATCTTTATCGAATCTATAACTATTATTTAGTTTTGGTACAGTTGCTGAGGAATTAAATCTTTTTGTAGTAGTATTAAATACTTATATTTTTAAGCATGTATAAAGTCGCGGTCAAGTTTTTAGCGCCGTTGCTAGGGAGTAAAAAGAATCACAATTAGAGTAACGGACAAATTAGGATTATTAGAAAATTTTTACTTGAATTGCAACTTATTTTTATATTTAGTTATATATAACTATGTACTGATTTCAAATTGTATGCATAAATTTGGACCTGAAAATCTTATTCCCTACGATTTGGAATTAGAACGCACTATTAGAAAAATTAGAAGATTGAGAAGAGAACCTAGAAATTATTGTACAATGGCAAGCAACATGAACAATCAAGGAATAGAAAATGAACACCAACCTAGACCCCTACAAGATTATGCAAATCCTACAACNTGAGGACGAATTTTGAGGGGTACTTACGCAACTCTTAAGAAAACTCATCCACAACTTCAAAAGAAGATTTTGGCCAAAAATGAGAGAGGAGTTTGAGGAGCTGGAAGGTTAAAACAGTGTCCAAGAGTTCCAGTAGTGTGTAGAGAGTCTAAATTGTGAGGAATTCTTTGAGAGATTGTAAAAGTGAAGGGAAAGTAAGAAATTTCTTCCTCCTTGCCGCTTCGAAGAGGAATTCTGTGTGTCGTAAAGAAAAGAAGAGATTCAGAGGAACTTTGAGGAGTTTTCCTGGGGAGAAATTAGAAATAAGTTTATTTATTGTTGTAGTTTATATTGCTTTGATTTTATATATGAATTCTGAGTTTTTTTGTGTTTTTCCCATGAGATCTGAGTAGTTTTCTCTGTCTTTCTCTTTGTCTTGAGATTTGCAAAATAGTGATTTGAATTGGTGAAGCCATGAAAATGTTCAAGAAATTGTGATGATCTTTTCACTTTGATTTAATTTACTTTCAATTTGGCCAATTGATTTGTTAAAATATGTTGAGTTTTACAACTGAAGTAAAGATTACATCCAAGACTAATTTACTTTCAATCTGGCCAATTGATTTGTTAAAATATGTTGAGTTTTACAACTAAAGTAATTTACTGTCAATATGGCCAATTGATTTTTTAAAATATGTTGAGTTTTACAACTAAATGGAAGATTACATCCAAGATTTTGGGAGGTCAAAGCCCTTGGAAATTGGGTGCAAATAAATAGGAAAATAAAATTATCGGGCATAGAATTAGAGATATTAGAGTGAAAGATGAAAATCCTCAATTTGGTCATATCGTTTGGATGTTGACGTGTAGATGTTAGCCCTCAGGTGAGGGGAACGTGGGAGCTTCGAAGTAAGAGTCGGTATGCTCCCAGCCTAGACGTAGATTCAGTAAACAAGCATAGAATTCATCAATGTTCTTTATGCCTAGACCAAAGGGTAAAGAATAAGTATGCTTCTATTTGACACAATACAAATTAAACTGATTCATTGTTTAAAACCTCATTAGTATAAATATATAATTTCTTAACAAGGAGAAGGATGCTTTTTTTACATATTGAATATGACATTAAAAACCTCATTAGTATAATTAGTTATTTAAGAGTTATTAAAATTACATTTTTATTTCAATTGTCTATTAGTGACAGATAAACAAATTGAATTTCATTGTTGCGATTGAGTATTACTTTTCTAAAATCTTAGTTCATAGTTCTAATATTACTCCCTGTGGGATCGATATCTTGGACTCAATTAGAGCCCTATATTACTTGAGCGATACGTATACTTGCGTTGATAAATGTGACTTTAGAATTATTGAATATTTTATACATCCATCTTATCGAATCCATAACAGTTATTAAGTTTTGGTGCAGTTGCTGAGGAATTAAATCTTTTAGCAGCAGTATTAAATACTTATATTTTTAAGTATATATAAAGTTGTTGTCACATACCTCAACACTCGCACTTCATCAATGAGGAATGTCATAAGGCCTTACGTCGCTCATAAGAGGAAGGAAGGTTGGCTAGAAAGCCATCTGTCACTTAATGAGGAATGCCATGGGGCCTCACATCACTCACTAAGCTGTAACAAGTTGACTAGGTCGAGAAGGAAATGCTACTAGACTTCACTACACCCGGGCACTAGTCCACATTAGTCAATTAGGAAGGAGAATCAAGTGACCTTAATCCCTCCCATGAATTGATCGAGGTGCGTACTTCAACACCCACACTACATCTTTGATGAGCACTTAGAGTTTTACATCATCACTTGAGAGGTAGCAAAAGCTGGCTACAAAGCCAATTATTAAAACTTTTGAGTTCAGGGGTCCTAAAGGCGTGATCCATCCAAATGGTTCAAAGACCATAGAGGCATGACCAAATCATGCGAGGGGTTAAACCCTTGAATTTTTATGCTATGTCAGTGAGGAATGTTTCGAGTCTCAAGTCATTCTTTGAGAGATAGGTAGGTTGGCTAAGGAGCCAAACAATAAAGTGACGTAAGAGACATGACCAGGGTGGTCCAACCATAAGAGAGATTCCACGAGCACTAGTGAATCAACCTTTTACAGGGATCCATAGATTAGTTATAAAATTGATACAACATGACACTTGACATGAAGGACAAAACCAACCAAACCAATCAAGGACATCAACGAAGCTATACGATCTAGAACGGTTTAACCTCAAGAGTGTTTCATATGCACTAGCGATATGACTCTCATTGAGGAGCTTTGTAGATGTGAGAATACTTGACTTAAGCATGGATTAATCGACCTAGCATAATACTCAAATTAGTATGACGTGAGACTTGGACATGGTAAAAAGAATTGACCATGTCAATGGAGTAGCTGAAGAGGTGATCTCTGAATGTACACATTGGAAGACTTTTGTTAGGGACTCTTTCAAGGCTCTACCGCTACTTTGTGGGGATTTGAACATCTCATTCTAACATGGTGATCAAGTTTACACTAGTCAGAAGAGGCATCAAAAGGGTACTAGATTCGTAGAGCAGCTCGGCCTAGCAACACTTTTTCATGATTTTAGCCCCTCTGTGGGGGATTGTGGGTGATCCCTCTTTAGAGATTCCATATGACCCTCGCTGGGGATTTTTTTTGGGGCATAAAGATACTCGTCTTACCCACAAACTAATTTAGGCTACGAAGGGCTCAAATTAGTGCGACATGTGCTTCAAGATGCCGAGCAAAGTCAAACAAGTCAGTCAAAATACCGTAGAGGTATAAAAGATGATTGGATGCACTTTGAAATCCAACCTCACGGTGTTATCATACATTTTAGTGCTATGATTACGCTGGGGACTCATTATGGGATAGTATAGTGTCATATATTTTAAGGAAAGGTGGCAATACAACCTATAAGATGTACCTTCATCATGCACCTGAAAAGAGGGCTCTGAAAAATAATGGATTGGATGTAGAATAGATGTGACATGTCACTCAACATGGTGAATAGAACCAACCAAATCAATCAAATATATGAACGAGGTTCTATGACCTAGAATGGTCTAAACACAAAAGTAATTTAAGCGCACTGATGAGATGACCCTCTTTTGGGTTTCTCCCATTTAACAATCTAATTTTTGCTGGGGAAGCATTGGGGTCTTAATGTAGACATGGGTCAGTTGAACGACCCGATTAAAATAATAGTAAGGTTAGAGAACTAGGTTGGTCTAACCACAAGAATGCTCTTATGTAAGCACTAGTGAAGCAACGTTTTGCTAGGGTCCATTGATCGACTGTAAAATTGATGTGACATGGTACTCGACCTGGCGACCTAAATCATGCAAATAAGTAAAAAAGTCATGTTAAAGAAGACTAAAAACCCAACCTATGAGGGTCTTTTTTGTTACGGGTTTGATACGATTAGAGAGTATTTCCCTGTTGTCATTTAGGGATTTTTCGTAAGAATGAAAACATCCTCTTCTATGTGTGTGCAGACTAGGCAAGCATAAGACATAATCAACACAACATAAACAATTATACGGTGTACAAAATACTGATAAGGTATCTACAGGATTGAATGCATAGATGGTCCGATCTTAGGGAGCTTTCATAAGCCACGACTGAGCAGAACCTGCTGAGAATTTCCGTAAGAACAAGCAAAGTAGTCCTCATTGAGGAAAACATCACAATCAAATCAGGCATCAAAGATTCTGATTAGGCATGGATCAACTATGTGAGCGAGCGCTGTGACTGATCCAACATGCCCACTGGAAAAGTAGCAAATTACTCAAATAAGTTTGATTGAGTGGTCCACCCCTCATGGGTTATCTTGGCCAGGAGTCTATTAAGTGAGACTCTTGCTGGGGATTCCTTAAACTCGACAAAGTAATATCGCTCGGAAAGGGTACCATGAAATAATTGGACCCAATAATTGGATGAACACAATGATTCTTCTCATAAATGCTCCCACCAGTCTTGGTAAAGCAATCCCCATTGAGGATTCCATAAGGGCTAGTGACACATCAAAAATGTATAGTTTTGTTTTCTCCATGAATTCTGAGTAGTTTTCTTTATCTTTCTTCTTAAAATGATAATTAATTAAGTGTTGGATAGAATTTGTGGAGAGTATTGATCTTTAATGTTGGAAGAATTTGTGATGATTTAAATCCATGTACTTCATTTAATTATTGATTTGTCTAATCTAGATGTTAAAATTTGTTGTGAGAACATGTAAGAACAGGGTTGGTATTGTCTCAGTCAACAACTGGAAAAAATCACACGAGATTGTACGAATGAGAATGCGGTTCATATGATTGAGTGAAAATAAATAGGGAAATATTCATTGAAGGATGTAGAGTCAGAGGATTTTAAAGTTTCAGGTTAAAGCCCCCAACTTGGTTTATTATTTTAGGTTTTGATATGAGATGTTAGCCCCTAGGTGGAGGGAATCGAGGGAACTCTAGAGTGAGAGCTAGTATCTTCCCTGCCTAGCCGGTCTTCAAAACTATTCAAACCTTCAATTTGCCAATGTTCTTTACAACATCTTTAGTAAGGGTAAAGAATATTATTTCTCCTATTTGGCACAATACAATATGCATACTTTCACAACAGAATTCCTATACTGATTATTGATTCTCGATAAGGAGAAAGATATTTTCATATTTAGTGCTTTTCTTCTATAGAAACTCAAGTTATCTTTTTAAGTTTTGTTCTATTTTTGTCAAAATATTAAAATTACCAAAAATATTTAAACTTTCTTTACTGCGAAAACATCTTTAATTCAATTAATTATCTTTTTAAAAATAGAAAGTTTTCCAAAAGGTGCATATTGCATATCTTCCCCGTGTGTTCGATATTCAGGTTTTAATCGAAAAATCCTATATTACTTGATAACGATACGTATACTTGCGTAGTATCCCAATATATATAAATTAAAAGTTAAATTCTTATTTTTCTTCACGATTAAGTTTTTGGTTTTGTTGCAAAATAAGAAAATATAAGTGAAAAATATAATCAAAATTATTGTTATACTGTTGCATATAAGCAGTTTTAGGATCAAGTTTTTGGCACCGCTGCCGGGGAAGTGAAGTGAAAATTATAAAGAATCTATTGATTTAAAAGCAAATTTTTATTTTTAGAAAGTCTTATTTAAACTTTAAGTTATTGTATTTTATTTTATGTGTGTTTAGTTTTATTTTTTTTTATGTTAATGTATGCATGGTTCAGGTTCTGAAAGACTATTGCCCTACGATTATGAATTAGAGAGAACTGTTAGAAAAATCAGAAAAAACCAAAAAAAATTAAAAATATTGAAAAATCCAAAAGAATTACAAAAACGACAAACCAAAATGATCAAAGTGCTGACATAGCCGGTATCATCCCAGCCTAGCCGCAGATTCAGTAAACAAGCGTAAGATTAGTCAAAATTCTTTATGCCTGTACCAAAGGGTAAAGAATAGGTATGCTCCTATTTGACACAATATAAATTGAACTAATTCATTTTATCCATTCACTATAATTTCTTGACAAGGAGAAGGATGTTTTCTTATATATTGAATATCACAATTAAACCCTCCTCAGTATCATTAGTTATTTATTATTTATTAAAATTATCTATTTATTTCATTTGCCTATTAGTGATAGATAAGCAAATTGAACTTCATTTTCGTGATTAAAGTATTTCTTTTCTAAAATCTTAGTCTGTAATTCTAAACTACACCTTGTGGGATCGATATCTAGTACTCCATTAGAGCCCTATATTACTTGAGTGATACGTATACTTGCGTTGATATGTGTGACTTTACAATTATTGAATATTTATTACGTCCATATTTATCTTATATTTTAAGCATATATAAAGTTGCTGTCAAGTTTTTGACGCCGTTGCCGGGAATTAAATTTTCTAGTAGCGCTGTCAAATTCTTACATTTGTTGGTTTATAAAAAAAGTCGCTCTCAAGTTTTTGGCGTCATTTCCTGGGAATTAAATCTTCTAGTAGCGCTGTCAAATTCTGGTATTTTTAGGTATATCAAAAGTCACTGCCAAGTTTTTGACGCCGTTGTCAGGGAGTGATTGAATTGCAAATTCTTGAAGATCCGAACTTACACCTCGCTTGTTTTTTAGAACTGTGTGCTACTTTTAAATATGACAGAGTCTCAAACGATGTTATTAGACTTAGACTTTTTCCTTTTTAACTGAGCGATAAGGCTAAGATGTGGTTAAATTTGTTAGCACCGGGATCTATTTGAACTTGGGGAGAACTTTCACAGAAATTTCTATCCAAACATTTCCCTCCATCCAAAACTGCTAAACTTAGAATTGACATAACATCGTTATGTTAAATTGATGGAGAGTTAATATATGAAGCTTGGGAGAGATTTAAAGATCTTCTTAGGAAGTGTCCTCATCATTTGTTACCAGATTTGTTGATAATTCAAACTTTTATAATGGATTAGTAGGATATCTTAGATCGATTATAGATGTTGCGGCTGGTGGTTCTTTAATGTCAAAACCTTTTGATGAGGCTTATTCATTAGTAGAAGAGATGGCTACCAACAATTTTCAATGGCCCTTTGAGTAGGTAAATCCTAAAAGAGTAGCTAGTATCTATGATTCTGATGTAATATCTATGTTAGCTTCGCAAATTGCTGCCATAACAATGAAATTAGATCATTATGGGATGAATTATTCTCCAACACCTCCTATGATGAAAGAGAATTCATCTGGGCAATTTGTGGATGTTCAACTTCATATGAGACCTTAAATGCTATTAATAGGCCTCAAAACCCATATTTAAACTATTATAACCCAGGTTTGAAGAATCATCAAAATTTTAATTGGAATAAAAATTCTTCTACAAATCAACAATGGGAAAATAACCCAGTGAACCCATTAGGAAATTCTTCCAATCAAGGAAATATTAAATATAGACCTTTTTATCCTCGAGGATTTAGCAGTAATACTCAAATTAAGGAGAAGAGGTTATTTATGGAAGAGTTGTTATTAAACATGGGTCAACAATTGTAGAATCAAGGAAATCAATTACAAATTCAAGTAAATCAATTCCAAAATCAAGGAACTACTATTAAGAATATTGAAAACCAATTAGGGCATATCGCTACTGCACTTAGTAACCGAACATTAGGAACTTTTCGTAGTACTGTGGAACCAAATCCTAATGACCAAGGAAAAGAACAAATCAAAGAGATACAATTATGAAGTGGAAAAGAATTGGAAGGAAGGGTGCAAAAAGAAACAGAAACTGAAAAAGAGAAAGTAGATACAGAAAAGAGAAGGATCATGAATACCCAAATTTAGAGTATCCATTTACACAAATGAAAATTACTGTCGAGAAACCTCCACCACCGTTTCCTCAAAGATTGAAGAAACACAGACAAAATAAACAATTTTCCAAATTTTTAGAAATTCTTAAGAGATTAATAGTAAACATTCCCTTTGTAGAAGCTTTAGAGCAAATGCTTAATTATGTGAAATTTATGAAAGATATTCTCAACAAGAAAAGGAAGTTCACGGATAATGAAACTGTTGCACTTAGTGAAGAGTGTAATGCAATTATTTAGAAAAAGCTTCTTGAAAAATTAAAAGATCCTGGCAGTTTCACTATACGGTGTGCGATTGGTGAAAAATTTTATGAAAGAGCTTTATGTGAGTCGGGAGCCAGCATTAATTATATCCCTCTATCAATTTTGAAAAGATTAAGATCAGGAGAAGTCTCACCTACTTCTATAACTCTACAGTTAGGGGATCGTCAGTTACATATCCTAAGGGAGTTATAGAAGATGTGTTAGTAAAAGTGGATAAATTTATCTTTCCTGTGGATTTCATTGTTTTAGAGATGGAGGAATATAAAGAGATACCTATCATTTTAGGGAGACCATTTTTAGCTACTGGAAAAGCTATGATAGATGTTCAAAAAGGAGAATTAACTATGAGAGTTAATGATCAAGAAGTGACTTTTAACATTTCGAAATCTATGAAATACCCTGCTGTTGAAAGAGATAATGAATGTTTTCGCATGAAAATTACTGAACATCTACTGAACAAACATTTTCAAGATAAAAAGCATTTTGAAGAAGAAGAACATTTTTTAGAGAAGAAACAAATTGAAAAAAATGACAAAGTTATTTTGGACGAATTAGAAAATGAAGAATTAGATTATGTTCAGGAAAGCTTTGAGATGTTGGATATTACGAAAAATGCTGATAAAAATCTATTTTTGTCAATTATAAAACCACCTGAACTTGAGTTAAAAATACTGCCTAGCCACTTGAAGTATGTATTTTTAGGAGACTCATCTACATTACATGTTATTATATCTCCAGAATTAAATGATCTGCAAGAGCAAAGTCTGTTAGATACATTAAAAAGATATAAGAAAGCTTTTGATTGGACTTTAGCTGATATTAAGGGAATCAGCCCTTCAATCTGTATGCACGGAATTATATTAGATGAACAATATAAACTAAGAGTTGATCCACAAAGGAGATTAAATCCGATGATGAAAGAATTAGTTAAGAAGGAAATTTTGAAATGGTTAGACACTGGAATTATATATCCTATTTCAGATAATGGGTAAAAAAGGAAATTTTGAAATGGTTAGACACTAGAATTATATATCCTATTTCAGATAGTGCACAGAGGAAATTTTGAAATGGTTAGACACTGGAATTATATATCCTATTTCAGATAGTGCGTGGGTGTATAAACCAAGAGTTGATCCACAAATGAGATTAAATCCAATGATGAAAGAAGTAGTTAAGAAGGAAATTTTGAAATGGTTAGATAGTGGAATTATATATCCTATTTTAGATAGTACGTGGGTAAGTCATATTCATTGTGTTCCTAAGAAAGGAGGAGTGACTGTTGAAACAAAAGAAAATAATGAATTAATACCTATCACACAAGTTACTGGGTGGCTTATTTGCATTGATTATAGGAAATTAAACACTGCCACCAGGAAAGATCACTTCCCTTTGCCATTTTTAGATCAAATAGTGGATAGACTTGCTGGGCACAAATATTTTTATTTTTTAGATGGATATACCTGTTACCATCATATTCCTATTTCTCCTAAGGATCAAGAAAAGACAACATTTACTAGTTCTTTTTGAACTTTTAATTTTCTAAGAATGCCTTTCAGATTATGTAATGCACCTGCAACATTCCAGAGATGTATGATATCCATATTTAGTAAGTTAATTGATGATGGATTGGAAGTATTTATAGATGATTTCTCTGTATTTGGAACATCATTTGACACATGCTTAAATTACCTTGAAAAAGTTTTGGAGTTATTCGAAAGAACTAATTTGGTTCTGAACTGGGAGAAATGTCAATTTGTGGTTACAGGAGGAATTGTGCTAGGCCATAAAATTTTGGAAGATGGTATGGAAGCATACCCTGCAAAAAATTTAGGTTATATCTAAACTAACACCTCCTAATAATGTAAGAGAGGTTAGGAGTTTTCTTGGACATGTTGGATTTTTAGGTCTTTTATTAAAGATTTTCAAAAATTACTAAACCTCTATGCCAACTTTTAGAAAAGGACTAGAAATTTGAATTTACTTAAAGCTGTTTAAATTCCTTTGAGTTATTAAATGAAAAATTTATCATAGACCTTATTATAGTTTCACCTAACTCGGAGAAACCATTTGAACTGATGTGTGATGCTAGTGATTATGTTATTGGAGCTGTTCTTGGACAAAAGTATGAAAAGATTTTTAAAGTTATATAGTACGCTAGTAAAACTGTTGGAACAGTTCTTGGACAAAAGGTATGAAAAGATTTTTAAAGAGATATACTACGCTAGTAAAACTCTTAATGATGCACAAATTAACTATAATGTTACTGAAAAAGACCATTGTGTATGCTTTAGATAAATTCAGATCTTATTTAATCAGAGCTAAATGTGTTGTTCATACTGATCTATTGTGTATGCTTTAAATAAATTTAGATCTTATTTAATTGGAGCTAAATGTGTTGTGCATACCACTAGTAAAACTCTTAATGATGCACAAATTAATTATACTGTTACTGAAAAAGAGTTACTGGCCATGTATGCTTTAGATAAATTCAGATTTTATTTAATTGGAGCTAAATGTGTTGTGCATATTGATCACTCTACTATTAAATATCTGATGCAAAATAAGGATGTTAAACCAAGGTTGATTAGATTGATACTTTTGATGCAAGAATTTGATCTTGTGGTTATTGATAGAAAGGGAACTGATAAGATGGATACTATTGATGCAAGAATTTGATCTTGTGGTTATTGATAGAAAGGGAACTGATAATTTGATCATTTGTCGAGATTAGAAAATCATGAATTATCTGACACCGACAATAAAATTACAGACACAAGGTTGATTAGATGGATTCTTTTGATGCAAGAATTTGATCTTGTGGTTATTGATAGAAAGGGAACTGATAATCAAATTGCTATTGATGCAAGAATTTGATTTTGTGGTTATTGATAGAAAGGGAACTGATAATCAAATTGCTGATTATTTAAGATTAGAAAATTAAGAATCATCCGACATTAACAATGAAATTACAGACAGTTTCCCTGATGACCAACTTTATAACATTGATGAGTGGAAAATATTATGGTATGCTGGTATTGTTAATTATATTGTAAGTGATATTTTGCCACTTATGCTGACATTGCAACAACAAAGGAAATTCATTCATGATGCAAAAACATATTTTTGGGATGGGCCTTATTTATATAAACATTGTAAGAAGCTTATTATGAGGAGATGTGTACCTTATGAAGAAATTGAGCTGATCATTCAACAATGTCATGATTCTAAATTTGGAGGACATTTTGGGATTGATAAAACTGCTTATAAAATTTTACAAGATGGATTTTATTGGCCTACCATCTTTAGAGATGTTTATAGATGCATAAAAACGTGTGATCGATGTCAACGAGTAGGCAATATATCTAGAAGAAATGAAATGCCTCTGAATTTTATATTGGAAGTTGAGGTCTTTGATGTTTGGGGATTAGATTTTATGGGACCATTTATTCCTTCATTACTCTTTGATGTTTGGGGATTAGATTTTATGGGACCATTTATTCCTTCATTTGAGAACTTATAAGCTTTGACGTTTGGGGATTAGATTTTATGGGACCATTTATTCCTTCAATTGAGAGCTTATATATATTAATTGCAGTGGACTACATTTCTAAGTGGATTGAAGCGCAAGTTTTACCTCGTTGTGACGCTACAAGTGTTTCAAGATTTTTAATGAAAAATATTTTCACTAGATACAGAATGCCTAGAATGATTATCACTGATGGAGGATTCCATTTTAGAAATAAATACATTCAGAGATTGACAAAAAAATTTAATATTATTCATAGAATCTCTACTTCCTATCAACCTCAAGTCAGTGGGTTAGCTGAAGTTTCTAATAGAGAGATTAAAAAAATACTTGAAAAGACTGTAAACCCTATTAGAGTAGATTGGTCCACTAGATTGGACACTGCATTATGGGCTTACATGATTGCTTATAAAACTCTTATTGGAATGACTCCTTATAGACTGATTTTTGGAAAGACTTGTCCTTGTAGTAGAATTTGAGCATAAAGCATATTGGGCAATTAAAGAATTTAATTATAATTTGAAAGATGCTGGTAAGAAGAGATTGTTACAATAAAATGAATTGGAAGAATTACGAAATGAGTCTTATGATAACGACAGAATTTATAAGGAAAAATTAAAGTTATGGCATGATCGGAGAAGAATTAGAAATTGAATCTTATGATAACGACAGAATTTATAAGGAGAAACTAAAGTTATGGCATGATCGGAAGAGTCTTATGATAACGACAGAATTTATAAGGAGAAACTAAAGTTATGGCATGATCGGAAGATTAACAAAAGAACTTTGAACTAGGATAAGAAGTTTTGCTTTACAATACAAGGCTGAAGTTATTCCCTGAAAAATTTTGAACCAGGATAAGAAGTTTTACTTTACAACACTAGGCAGAAGTTATTTCCTGGTCTTTGAACCAGGACAAGAAGTTTTACTTTACAACAGTAGGTTGAAGTTATTTCCTGTGAAATTGAAGTCTCGTTGGTTAGGACCCTTTATTGTGACTCAAGTTTATACTTACGGAGCTGTTGAAATTGAAGATCAGAAGACGGGAAATAGATTTAAAGTAAATGGACACAGATTAAAACCATAGTATGAGGGTAAAATACCTAATTTTAAAGAGGTTTTAATGATCAGTCAACCTGAATGACACTTGAATAGGTCGGGCTAATGACGTTAAACCAAGCGCTTTATAGTAGTTTTTATTTGAAATTATCGCTAGTTGGTGGTAGTATTAAGCTCTACTACTCTTATTTACCCATGAAACATCTTAAAAAATTGAATCCATGAAGAAAAATTGGAACGCATTCGGACTAGAGCGAAACTGTACAAATTTTGCCTTGGGTGTCGACGGTGCCTTCGGCGCCGGCGGCGGTAGATTTTTCTCGAGAGTCCAGACAAAATTAATACAGAGGCTTGCCGATGGAGTCCTCGACCCTGCCGATGGTGAGACAGATGAATTGACGGTTATGCGGGTTCAAATGGCAGTTTTTGGGCGGGAATTATCTTTTTAAACTAAAAAATTTGATTTTTAATTCATATTTTCCCTCCAAAAATGAAGAGAAACTCTACCAATGTCATTCCTATGGCATCTAATTCCCTTGATAATCCCAGAATGCGAGTTTTCAATCGGGGAAAGTTTATTTGTGCAGAAGCACATTGAATCTTCAACAAGTTGCTGATGAAGAAAAAATTGATCAAAGAACGGGGATTCGTAAATCGCGAATTGAGCAATCCCACGACGGATATTATAGAAACGATCGTGCGACAAAGATGGGAAGTTTTGTGCTACACTACTGCCGCCTTGGTGGTTCCTGTGGTAAAAGTGTTTTATGCAAATTTACATGGAATCAACCAAGGAGTTTATGTGCAAAGAAGATGGATCACTTTCACTCTTGCACGGATCAAAAAATTATATATGATAGAGAATGTTCCTTTCTGCCACTATTCCAATTTTGTCCCAACAAGAGACAAGATGAATGAGATTTACCAATATTTAACGGATGAAACTGACGACTGGGAAATAAGAGAAAACGGGTATGTTAGTTTTTTTGCAGCACTCCTGAATCACATTTCAAAACATTGGCACTTTTTCATTTCTGCGAAACTCTTAGTCACAATGAAGATCGGTAAAGTTTCTAGAGAAAGTGCCATTTTGAATTACTGCGTCCAAAGGGGGCTGCCAATCGACATCGGATCTATAATTGTGAAGTCGGTTTTGGGCCTAATCAATCATGGATCAACTTATGGGCTTGGACACCCCTCCACAATTTTCTCACTTTGCAGTCAGTTCCGGTGTCCTATGAAAATTGAGAAAAGGTTCTGCTACTTTGAAAGCCTTTGGATCCAACTGAGAGATTCTCAGTTTCTGAAGATGAAAATGGCATGGCAATTATAGTAGATCAAAAATCTCAAAATTCAATGTCAGTTCAACCCTTAGTCCCTGATAAGTCTCTTGTGATCCTGCGCCGAAACAAGAAATTGGAAAAGGAAGTACAAAATGTCATGAATGCGATTAATAATATCTCTGATTTCTTTTATCATCTAGACTGGAGGATGAAGGAACATTTCGAGCACTCTGAACATTTAGAAGATAGCTTGATACGACTGATGAGGAGGCTGAAATTGATAGAGTTAGATTGGAGGATGAAGAAACATTTTGAGCACTCTGGACATTTAAAAGATAGCTTGATACGACTGATAAGAAGGATGAAGTTAATAGAAGAGGATTCCACTGAAGAATTTCCGTTCCGACCGTTCTACTACCTCTTTGTTCATGTGCAATCAATGGGTGATCTCAGAGGAGAATCGGGTACCGAGTTTGAGGATTAGTAAAATTATATTTACTACCTATCTTTCTATCAATGTATTTTGATTTGAACTTTCTATTTGCTTTGCTTTAGAATTATGCTTTGAGATCTCTATATAGTTGGGACTAAGCATAGGATGTTTTTGTTTTCAGCGTTTTAAGTGTTGTGGCTTGGATTGCGACACTGAATTAATGTATTGAGGTTAAGAGAATACCAAGCTTAGGTGTGTTATGTAATGTATATTGTACCCCTTTATAGCATCTGTAGTAAGGGTAAAGAATATAGATGCTCATATTTGTCACAATCTCTCTCACTAGTTGTTTTACTTTTACACTTGTCATTAATTTCATTGTATGAGTAATATTACTTTTAATATATTAAACCCCACTTTCTGATTTTTTGCTAAATATTTTAGTTTAAGAGTAGAAGTATTATTGTAGTGATAATTATAGGATATAATCAAAACCAAACCTTTGTCAACCTTCTAAGCTAGGGCGTGTTATTATAGACTAAAACTTCTCTTGAAAGCCACTGTGATTAACCTCAATCTCCATGGGATTGATATTAGGAGCTTAATCAGAAAGCCCTATATTACTTGATAACGTTACGTATACCTGTGTAGAATCCCTACTATTTAAAAATATAATTACTTTACTTGGGATCAAGTTTTTGGCGACATTGCTAGTGATTAAAATTTTCAAGTAGTGGTGTTAACTTCATAAATCCTTACATATAAAAAATTTTGGGATCACGTTTTTGGTGCCGTTGCTGTGTATTGCAACAATTTATCTTGACTTAGGAGAATTTTAGTTGAAGTAATTAAGCTTAGACTTGGAAAACTGTAGTGTTGTAAAAACTTTTTTTGTATGAAAAGTGTTTTTTGTATGAAAAAGTGTTGTGAAAAATATGTTTGTGTGAAAAACATGGTGTTTGTGAAAATATTTTGTTGTGCTGAATATATTTTTTGTTTCATTTTTTTTGTTGTTAATGTATTATTTGTTATGTTGCGTATGCAAAATAAAGGATCTTTAGAACTTATGCCTTATGATCTAAAGTTAGAAAAAAAGAAAAAAAATCAAAAAAATAGAAACGACTTGAAAAACTAGAAATGGAAATGGAGAACATTCAAAATATTAACTTGGAAAGTCATCATAAATCCTTGAGGGAGTATGTAAATCTTACGATATATGAAATTCACTCAAGTATACAAATCCTTGTAGTAGAAGCTGACTCATTTGAAATTAATCTAGAGATTATCCAATTAGTGCAAAACAACCAGTTGGGGGGAACTCCTTTGAAGGATCCTTATTTACACTTATCAAGTTCTCAAGAACTTTGTGCTACATTTTGTTATAATAGCATGTCATATGATGTTGTTAGACTAAGGCTTTTTCTTTTCTCACTAAGGGATAAGGCTAAAATGAGGTTATACTCATTAACACCTACCTCATTTAAAATTAGGAGGAATTAACTCAGAAATTCTTAGCTAAGTACTTTCCACCTTCAAGAACTACTAAAATTAGAAATGATATTATCACATTCTGTCAGTATAAAAGAGAATCATTACACAAAGCCTAAGAAAGATTTAAGGAACTCTTAAAAAAGTGCCTCACCATGCTCTGCCTGATTGGTTTTCATTCAAACTTTTTACAATGGGTTAGTAAGATCCCTTAGGTCTACAATTAACACTACCACTGGTGGATCATTAATGTCAAAAACTTTTGATGAAGCATATGTGTTAATTGATGAAATGACTACAAACAAATTTAAATGGCCCCTTGTAAGGGTAAATCGTAAAAAGTTAGCCAGGATTCATGATACAGATGCGATTGTAATTTTTGCATCTCAAGTTGTTGTAATATCAATGAAGTTGGACCAATTTGGATTGAATGAGCCTCAATTTACTCCAGTAAGTGAGGAAAGTTCATTATGGTATATTATTGATTCTAACTTATCATATGAAACTTTAAATACCATAAACGACCTGTATTCTAACTTTTACAACCTAGGTTGGAAGAAAAATCTTAATTTAAACATGTATCATACTACGTGGGGTGGAAACCAACAATGGGAAAATAATCATGGAAATTATAATGAAAGTTGGAATAATCATGGGAACATAAACTATAGACCTTCATATCCAACAGACTCTAACAGTGATTAATAATTTGAGAATAAGAAGATGTCTACAGAAGAAGAGGAATTACAAATAGGAAATCAGCTGCAAGGTCAAAATATTGTAATTAGAAACATAGAGAATCAACTAAGACAAATTGCTAATTCACTTAGCAATGTACACGAATGAACACTTCCTAGAAACACTAAGATCAACCCTAAAGAGAACAATAATGAACAAGTAAAAGCTATCCAATTAAGAAGTGGAAGTGAGTTAGAGGGTGTGGTTAGAAATGAGAAAGAAGTTGTGAGAGAAACAAAGGAAACTAAAAGACCTAAAAACATGTTTCTAAGGATATAAAAAAATTAATATCTTCAACTAAAATCAATTTAGAAAGACCACCACCTCCATTTCCTCAAAGACTTAGACAACATGAGTTGGATAAACATTTTTCAAAGTTCACGGAAGAACTTAAGAAGTTATGATAAATATTTCTTTCACTGAAGCTTTCGAACAGATGCCAGATTATGGGAAGTTTATGAAGGATATATTAAATAAGAAAAGTAAATTCGGGGATTATGAGACAGTTACACTAAGTGAGAAGTGCATTGCTATACTTAAGAAAAAGCTTCCTAAAAAACTTAAAAATCCTTGTAGCTTAATAATTCCTTGTGAAATTGGAGAAAAATTTTGTGGAAAAGCTTTATGTGATTTAGAAGTGAATATTAATGTGATGTCTCTATCTATATTTATAAGGTTAGGTTTAGTTGTTATTTCTCCCACTACAGTTACCCTTCAATTAGCTGATCGATCTATTATTTATCCAAAAGAGGTTATAGAAGATGTGCTTGCTAAAGCGGATAATTTATCTTTCCTATGGACTCTATGATATTAGACATGGAGAAAGATAAAGAAAATCCAATAATTTTAGGGAGATCTTTTCTTGTTACTGGAGAAGCTATGATAGATGTGCAAAAAAGAGAGTTGACTATAAATATTAATGACCATGATGTCACTTTTCATGTTTAAATACTATGAATTATCCAGTTGAATGGAAAGATGATGATTGTTTTTGGATGGATGAATTTGATTATCTAAGTAAAGACCATTTCCATGAAATTTTTTAGAGTAAGTTAATAGATGAGGGTCGAAATGGACTTTCATGATGAGTTGAAAACATTGTTTAAAGAAGACTGTATGTATGTTCAAGAGAGGTACGAAATGATGGACGTTACTGAAAATTGTAAACTTTTAATTCCATTTGTTAAAAAATCTCATGAACTTAAAATGAATGTACCCCATACAATTTCAAAAGTCTACATATTCAAGGAAGTCATCTACTCCACCAATCTTTATGTCTTTAGATTCAAACCAATCAAAAGAAGAACCAGAATTGAATGGTGAAATCAGTAAATGATCTCCTAAGAAAGAGTTATTCAGAATCACTGAATGACATCTTCTGTGGTATAGAGACAAAAAGAATGAGATACTGATGCTAGGGCAACAAGAGTAAACATTGGATACATCGGGTCATCGATGTCAGACCAAACGCTTCGTGGAAGGCAACCCATGATTATCTTTGCTATTTATTTAGTGTGATTGTTGTTATGTTGGATTGGATAATAGTGAGATGTTGGACTTTGATCCGTGTTTGATGTGTAAGAGTGGATTGGATTAACGTTGTGTGGTAATTCCTTCATTATGACTAGATTTGTATATGATTTCCTGTAGTAGCAGGCTGACAATTCTGTTACAACTTAGTTTTCAACCGGAGCTGAGCATTACCTTAAAGCATGTAGAGTTTGGACTTGGACCACTCCATGTCAACTCTGTTACTTCCTTTATCTTACTTTCTCTTTACTGAGTATGGTCATGAACTTACTTAGTGAAGAACATCTGAATGAATTGCACTATTTTTATTTACCAGATTGTGTATGCCTTAGAGTAACCCTAAAGTTGGCAACATATGAGGGAATTTTGGTTCATGGGTGATAATCATATAAAATTTAATAATACACTCACGTTATTAGTGTAGTTTCTTCCATTAGAAATTGAAAGTAAGGAGGGAAAATTTGAGTAGAAGAAAGATCAAATTAACCTCAGTCGTTATTTTTTTATAAATCTGCGAGTCTATGTTTTGGAGTTTTTGTGTCTATGTTTGTAAGTCAAGTTGAATGAGTCATTGGAGATGACAAAACTTATCTCAATCTCTTAAACTTGTTAGCATTCAACAATTTATTTATAAAGTTTAAAATGTATTCCTATTTAATCTTCAGTTTGTACCTGCTCTACTATTTAAAATTTCTGTACAGTGTTATTTCAAGCATGTTTAGGCTAGATTTACTTTTGCTGTAATATTCTACCATATGTTATTTGTTGATATTTTTGTAGGATGTGTAGTAAATTGTAAGAGTGATCTTTCTCTCCCGCATATTTTTGTACTTAATTGATACACATGTTTGAGTTTAAGTTTGGGGGGAAAAGAAGAATATTTTCAAATTTAAACCTTACTTGTTTTCAAAAGTACTACAAATAAATTTGTATTTTATTTCTAATGATTATTGTTATGTGGAGTCACCTTAAGGATGTTAGAATTTTAAGTATAGAAATGGAGTAGGAAAACTTATTTTATACTTTTAGTGAAAACGGTGAATCTAGAATTGAGGATATTTAGTAGAGAACTTGAGAAAATGAATAACTATCATTAGTAGGAAAAATTGTATTTTTGAAAAATTAAGGATTCTTAGAATTTTTATTTTCAAACATTTAAGGCTCTCTTAGAAAGTATTTAAAAAAAGTACACATACATCTTTTCTAGTGAAGAAAAGTAATAGGTTTTAATTTTAGAGGTGGATTGTGGAATTCAAAATTATTTACGGACTTATCAAGATATAGTAATCCTAGCATATAAAGAAAGGAAAAAAAAGAATGGATAAAAAAGATCCTGAAAAAAAAAGAAAATGCGCAAAAAAAAGTGAGGAGAAGCTTGAGGAGAGGTCCTAATCAAAAATTGGTTTCACTTGAGTCTTTCTAGAGTGAAGAACTTAGAACAAACCTATTAGTAAAAATTAATTTTAAGAGAGTTCTTAAGTCTAGAAATTAAAGTTCATAGGATCTGAAGCTTGAAAAACCTGCATTAGACGCAAAAAATTCACAAGTTTGATGATAAATATTTTCGACCATGGGTTAGTCTGATTCACTAGAAACTCTTCTAATTTGAACTATCAAATTTTTAGAACAAAATTTTAGCAATTCTAAAAAATGACCCATTAACTCTAATCTAGGTAAATTATTTTAAAAATGTAGTATTACTAGAGGAGAAGTAATATTCAAGTTTAGGGGATTTTTTTGTGCCTAAAAATATTCTATTTTTTATGCTATATTTTATAATGATATTGCACTTTAAAGGTATGTTTTCTTGTTTTTTTTATTTTATGTACATTAAATTAAAGAATTTGGAGTGATTGGAGAAAAATGAACAAAAATGGACAGAAACAGAGCAAACCGGAGCAAATCAGGTCGAACCGGGGCACACCAGAGCTATGGGGGCTGAAACCGGGCACTTAAGTGCCTGTGCCCAGCGATTAAGCACCCAAAATTTCTCTTAGGCACCACTAGACAAAGAGGAGGGCGCTTAAGCGCCCAAAATTGGTGCTTAAGCATAAAAAATGGTTTTCAACATATCTTCTAGAATATACATCACATTTGGATGATTTTTGAAGCAGTGCTTCATGTGTCTCTTTAAGAAATTATTGAAAATGAAAAAAAAAGGCTTTCTAAAAGGATTTGGGGTGGTTTTAAGGAGTTTTGAAGACGCACTTGAGCACTTTTTTGGAAGATTCAATGAATATGGACATTTTTCAAGAGACACTTAAGAATCTCTTAAGAAATTGACCTATTCTACAGAAAAGAATGGAGGTAGGGCTCCTAACTTATCCAAAATGACCACTTTCAGTGATAACATCAATCTTACTAGACTGTTTGACNATTTCAGTGATAACATCAATCTTACTGGACTGTTTGACTTGGGATTCAAGGGACCTACCTTCACCTCGAAAAGGGGACTCCTTTGGGAAAGACTTTATAGGTTTCTAGTTAATGACCTTTGGTTTTCCCACTTCCTACTTACATTTGTAACCCATCTAAGCCTTGCTAGCTCTGAAAGGCTTGGAATTGCTTTTAAAAGAACTCTTAGACTCTTGAATCAATTGGAAGAGGAGAGAAGACTTGGAGAAGAAGAATAAGACTTGGGTGTGAGCCCCAAAGGGGGCGACAAGGTGAGAGAGAAAGAGAGAGTGAGAATTTCTTCTTTTCTTTTCACTTTGTTCTTAGAGAAGATTGTAAGAAGATTGCTTTTGATATACAAGGAGAGTTTGATTTCCATTTGAGATAAGTATTTTCATTGTATTTTTATTTGAATTTAGTACTTTGTATGTATGGTTTTGAAGTCTTGTTCAATGAAAAGTTCTTGTTATTTCTCCATGTATAGTGAGTATTTTTCTTTGCTCTTAGCTCTTATAATGAATTAGTATGCATGTGTAGGATATAGAATTGAATAGATTCAGTATATATTGTGATAATTTTACTTTGCTCTTCATTTACTTGTAAACTTGATCAACTTGCATATTAAAATTTGTTGTGAGAACATGTAAGATCCTTCATGGTTGTGTCTCAATCAACTGTGGTAGATTCACATGAGATTTTATGGATGAAAATGTTGTCCATATAGTTGAGTGCAAATAAATAGGGAAACAATTTATAATGGGTGTAGAATTATAGGACATTAGAGTGACAGGCTAAAGCACCCTAATATAATCTATTGTTTTAGATTTTGATGCGAGATTTTAGCCTCCAGGTGAAGGGATAAGAGTGAACTTTAGAGTGAGAGTTAGTATCTTTTCTGCCTACCCCATCTTCAGAACTATTCAAACGTTAGATTAACCAATGTTCTTTATAGCATCTCTAGTAAGAGTAAAAAATATAATTCTTCATATTTATCACAATCTCTCTCACTACTTGTTTTACTTTTATGCTTGTCACTAATTTCATTGTATAAGGAATAGTACTTGTAATATATTAAACCCCACTTTCTAATTTTTGCTAAGTATTTTAGTTTAAGTGTAGAAGTAGTATTGTAGTGATAATTATAGGATATAATCAAAACCAAACCTTTATCAACCTTCCAAGCTAGAACTTCTCCTGAAAGCCACTGTGATTAACCTTAATCTCTATGGATTCGATATTCAAAGCTTAATCAAAAAGCCCTATATTACTTGATAATGATACATATACTTCTATAGAATCGCTACTATTTCAAAATATAATTGAAATCTTACGTTGCATGGGATCAAGTTTGGCATCAAGCTTTTTTGCGCCATTGCAGGAGAATAAAATTTTTAAATAGTGGTGCCAACTTCTTAAATCCTTACTTATAAAAATTATCGGGATCAGTGACTCTAGCGGTCTTAGATAGTGCAACATCTATGATGATGGGAATCCACAAAAATTTGGAAGTACTACAAGAGAGGCTAGAAAACATAAAAGAGGGTTGTAGTGCATCACCATCTATCACTGGCCTCTTCCTAGAGGGAAGATAAGTACTGATACAAGCTTCTACAACATAAGAGGTGGTATGTGCATGACTCTTCCTTTTCAAAAGAGGGAAAGTAATAAACTTCTGATAGGGCATGGCCCAAACTGTTAGACACTGTACCCTAAAGGTAACTCTAATGTTATTGGATAGTGCAACATACGCATGACTGAAAATACTCAAAGAAACAAAAGGATTACCCGAGATGCTAGAAAACACAAAGGAGTGTTGTAGCTCATCTCCATTTAGTACTAGCATCTTCCTCATAGGAAGGGAATTTTTTATACGAGCTGCTATAATGAAAGAAGTTCCACATGCACAACTCGTCCTATTCAAAAGAAGACACGTAGCCAACGTCTGGTAGGGATGTGGTTCGCACAGCTAGGAAAGTAGAAAAATGACTCAATCCTAGGAGCTAGAGAAACCTCCTGGACTGGAGTCAGAACAGTATAAAAACATGTTCAGGGTCTGCTGCTGAATTTATAACAATATATTCTTTGTCTTAGAAATGTTAGAACGAGTATTTGGATGCTAATTTTACCTGTGCTAAATTGAGCACTAGCGCTTAAGCGCCAATATCTGACGCTTAAGTGTGGCAGTTAAAAAATGTGTGCAAATTTTGGTTTTGAGATGTTTAGTTGAGGATTGGTTGGCTTTGACATGGGAGACAGTTCTAAGACATGCCAAGGAGTTTTAGGAAGAGTTTAGAGCCTATAAATAGAAGGGTTATGTAAGGATTTTTATCATAATTCAATTCTAACCTTAAATCCTAAGTGAAAAAGGGAGATTTTGGAAAAATTTCATCTTGGGAGAGTGATTTAAAGAAGAAGGGGGAGACAATGAGAAAGAATTTTATTAGTCAGAGTGTACAAGAGTTATATAACAGTTTTCTCACTGTTAGTATCAAATAGATAGCAGAGAAAATCACTAAAATTAAGATTGATGTGGCTTCAATTAAAGCAAAAGTGTCAATTGAAGCAAAAGTGATGAAAGTTAATGTGCATCTGGATCATATGGGATGGAAACTTAAGAGGCAGTTTAGCCATACTAATTTTATAGAAGAAGCAGACAATGTTATGTATATGAAGAATAAGTAGATTGAAGAAGATTCAACCAGAGTTATTAATCATCGCTCATTCTTTGGATATACATTCTAAATGCTAAAGGAGAGACTAATGAGAGGCTAGGATTTGTTCCACAAATTGGAAAATAAAATTAAGCTCGTGGTTTAATGTTTGTGTGTTTAGTCATTGTTTAATGTTAAGTGTGTTTATTATGTTATTATGTGATAATTTTCTTATCTTTGTATTAGAAATTTTCTCATCCAAGACTATTTGGATTGAGAATTTATGTCTTTGAAATCGTTTGTAATCATTTGTGAAGGAATATAAGTGTTTTTTGTGTGAAATTTTGTGTTATTTTTTGTTGAATCAAATTTGTTAAGATTGGTGAACCTTGAGTAAGTGAAGAGCTAAGAGGGAAGGAAATAGTATGTAAGGTGTTATGAGACCATATAGGGTTGGTTAACTTAGACTAGGAGTGCATTTCACTTAAATAAAAAAAAATTCAAAATTTATGCACTGCGCCTAAGCTTCAAACCCCGCTCTTACGCGCTGCCTAGAATGAGATGCAGGCACCTAAGTGATGAACCATTTGCACTTAAGCTCCGGTTCATGAAAACTAGTTCACAAATGCTTTTAAGTGCAAAATCAGTCTGAAAACACAATTACAGAACCTTGATTTCATTTTCAACATCAGGATTTTGCAATTTTGGAACTATGGCTTACCATATTTGAAGACTTCCTGGAGATTTGAAGTAAAAATGCTAGATATGATATCCTTGAGTTAAGAGCTTTGCTTCTATGCAAAAATATTTGATTTTCACCATGTATTTTGAGCACATTCATTAGCTACCCAAAAATCACTATTCATGGTGAAAATTTGAGAAAAATCTATGGAAAAGGCATGGATTTGTTGGTTTAAACATTTAGGAGTTTAGTTTAGTGATTTGGAGTTGAATGCAGAATTTATTTTTAATTTTATACATTTTTTAGAAATGACACCAGGAATGAAGGAGTAAGGGGAAGGCTCCATTCGATTCAACCAAGTTTGTCAATTCGAGAGCTCAGGATTGATACAGTGATGCACTCCAATCAAGAAAATTGATTCCTGAGCGGTGTTTTAAAAGTCCGGGAGGAGGTATTGAAGATTTGATTGTTCACCGCCAGTGGAAGCGGTTCTGTAATTTTTTTGCTATAGCAATGTTTTCTGTTGTGCTGGAGTTCTATGTGAATCTCTCTGAAGCTGATGAAGAAGGAGTCATGGTGAGGGGGAAGACAGTGCCTTTTTCCCCTGAGGTAATTAATCAGTTTTATCAATTTTCCTTGAGTATTTTCTGTTTTTACTCAAACTATAGTCCTATGGAAAAGGAGTTAGGCAGGATTATTTCATATTTGACTGATGGAAGAGGACTTCGGAAGATTACAAATGAAAGAAGAGTAAACTTTTCTACTTTAAAGTTGGATGCCACTGCAAAGGCAAGGAACTATTTTATTTTTGCTCATCTTCTACCTACAAATCATCTTAGTGAAGTGACTCGAGATCAAACAACCTTGAACTATTGCATTCAACAGTTCAAGCCAATTGATAATGGAGCTTTGATTCATGGAGTTATTACCAGTTTTAGCATCTCTACTACTACTGTAGGTTTGAGATTCACATCCTTGATCTTTTCTTCATGAGAGCAGGCTGAAGTTAGATTTGACAGCTGAGAGTAGATCTTACAGCCACTAAAGCTCATTACTAGCGTGAATGTGAAATCTTATTCACATCATTCTATTTTTGGTTGGAATGGATTCTCCAGTAGTTCTGTTGCTTTGACGTTATGAGCATCTACTTCACATGCTTCTACATCACGGGGTTAAACTTCTGGATTTGATTCTCAGTAACAACTCATGGAAAGGATATTGAATAATGTTATTTATATCAATGAAAATATGTTAAATTTAGAACATTTTCCAGAGCATATGGATGGGTATATGAAGAGACATAGTGATTATTAGGGTGAATTCAATTTAGCTATGGAAAACCTTATGAAAGGTAACTAGGATATTGTATTTTATCAGTACCCCAGATATCCACCATACGAGCCTGCAGCTATTTGGCGTAGTGACGATAGTGATGAAGAGGAGAATGACGATTAGTTTGGATCTTTAGTGTTGTTTGATGTCTTTAGTGTATGTGTTGTTATGAACTATTGTTAGTGCAATTGTTATGTACTTTGTGTTGTGTTTTTAGTTATTATTGTTGAGACTAATAGTTTTTGTTATGTTGTGTTTGTTGTACACCTACTGTGATGCATTTGTGTTTTGTGAGTAGTTATTATGTTTGTGTGATAGTAATTGTGTTAATTGTGCTTTTTAATGTATTTAGTTAGTTTGTGTTGAACTTAATTCTAGATCTTATAAGGGATTAGAATCTAGCTAACTTTTTTTTTAAAGCTGCATGCTTAAAATTTTCAATTTACTACCAGTTATTTTTCTTTATGTCGCAGTCATGTATGTTTGTTATTGTGTTTGTTTGCTTTTATGTTATACTCTACTGCATAGAAGTCTGGCAAATCTCTATATGTTAAGAAAATAAAAATTTGATCATTTTAATTTTTTACTCCTATTTTTAGTTTTTGTACTTGCATATTTAGGACATGAAATTTCCTGCAAGCATGTTATTTTTAATTTTCATTCCTGTCAATATTTATATGAAGCTAAAATGTTTTATTTTTATTAAAAATTTAAGCTTGGGGGAGGGATGAAAAATTTCCTAAGGAACTTAAAAATTTATTTTTTCTCAATTGTTCTTCAAATAAATTTGATTTTGCTTTGAAGGAAAATGATCATGTATATGAAGTTATATTAGGGAAGTGAAATTTTGAATAATAAAAAAAATAAGAGAATTTAGTTAAAATTTATAGTAATGAAGATAAACTTAAAGTTAAAATTTTTAGTGTGGAAAATGCTAAATATAGTGTAATTATCTTTAGTAGGAAAAATCATATTTTTGAAAAATTTAGAAGATTTAGATTTTTATTTTCAAAACTAAAAATTTCTTTATTGAAAGTAATTTTCAAAACTATTATTATGTTTTTAAGTGAAAGAAAAATATCAACTCTTTGTTTTAGGAAAGGAAGAGTGAGATTCAAAATTATTAAAAGCCTTTCTAGATATAGTATTCCTTGCTTGAGAAAAGGGAAAGAAAAAGAAAAGAAAAAAAAAGAAAAAGAAAAAGAAAAAAAATTGAAAGAGGGAGGAGAAGCTTAAGAATTAGTGTCTAATCAAAAATTGGTTTGCATCTGTTCTTCTAAATTATAAGACTTGAGAAACTCTTAAGCTCAAGGATAAAATATAGTAATTAAAACTATGCTTAGTAAATTTTAAGTGGAGATGATAAAATACCTAAAATCTATATTTGGAGAATATACAATATTTATGAATTTTATTGAAACTCATATTTTCATATTTTTTTGAACTTTAAAAATTTCTAAACTCTAAGTTGGTTTCATTTACTAATATTTTTTCAAAATTGGACTACTATATTTCTACATCAAAATTTTGGTAAGTCCTAAAGAAACGCATATAAACCATCTAATTATATTGGTTTTTAAGATTGAAGGGTCACTTGAGGACAAGTAAAATCTTATGTTTGGGGGATTTTGATACACCTAAAATATATAGTATTTGTATACACATCTTTATACTTATTAGTTGAGATATTACGCTTTAATGAAAGGTATTTGTGTATTTTTCTTTTAAGTACAATTAAATGGATGAAAAATGCTAAAAGGAGTGAAAAAGTGTCAAATTTGGAGCAAAAATGAAGAAAGGTGCATAAATGAACTGGGGCACCTAAGTGCCCAGGACTGACGCCTAAGTGCCAGAGGCTCTTGCCTAAGCACTAGGTACCCCGCGCTTAAGCCTCAATAGTAGTGATTTGATGATTAATTGAATTTAGATGAATTTTTGTAAAGGTATTTGAAGCAACTTTAATAAAAACGTGGGAAATAACCCATGGACACGAAAATTCTTTTAATTGCCTTTTAAAGAGGCAACTTCTAGAAGATTCATTGAATGGAGACAGCTTTTTGAAGAGGCACCAAGGAACCCCTTGGATTTTTATAATAAAAGACTTAGATTATCCAAGAGAGGAGGCCAACCACCCATCAGATTTTATAGCCATCATTCATCCAAGTAATCGTCGTCGTCGCTGCCTCCCATTGCAGCCGCCACCGTAGCCACTTTCTTTTTATTTTGAATGTTAGTTTGTATTGTGAGTGAAGGAAGAAATATCAAAGGAACTTCAATACATTTGGTGTAGAGAATTTGAGATAAGTGTTTATCTTTGTGACTACACTTGGTTTTACTCTAGATTTCTTGTTTATGTGCATGATTTCCACTTTTAATCTCATGTGTGATTTTGTTTCTCCATGGATTCTGAGTAGTTTTCTTTATCTTTTTCCTTAAAATAATAAGTGCTTAAGTGTTTAAAAGATGTTGTGTGATGTATTAGAATTCAATGTCAGAAGAAGTTGTGATGATTTGAAACCTTGCACTTCATTTACTTCTTGATTTGACCAATTAAGATGTTAATACTTTTTGTGAGAATAAGTAAGATTTGAGATGGTATTGTCCAGTCAACAAATGGTTAGAATCACATATTGATTTCATGAATGAGAATGCAGTTCAGGGGTTGAGTGCAAATAAATGGGGAAATAAACTTTTCAAGGTTGTAGAAGTAGAGGACTTCAGAGTAACAGACTAAAGCCCCAAATTTTATTTATATTTTTAGGTTTTGATACAAGATGTTAGCCCCCAGATGGAGGGAGAAGAGGGAACTCTAGAGTGAGAGTCGGTATCTTCCCTACCTAACCCGTCTTCAAGATTATTCAATCTATAGATTAGCTAATGTTCTTTATAGCATCTCTAGTAAGGGTACAGAATATAATTGCTCTTATTTGGCACAACACATTTAGCATACTTTGACAACAAAATTTTTAAACTTATTACCAATTCATGATAAGGAAAAAATATTTTATTTATATAGCCTTCATCTTGCAAATATTTAGTTAAGTTAATTAGTTGCTTACTTTATTTACATAAATTGAAAATTACAAAAAAGATCATAATTTTCATTCCAATTATAGCATCTTAAGTTTAATTTAGAATATTTTGCGAAGTAGATTTTTGTCATCTAAAGTGTCTAGTTTCCTAATGTGGATATTTTTATTCCCCCTTTGGGTTCGATATCAGGGGCTTAATTAGAAAGTCCTATATTACTTGATAACGATAGGTATACTTGCGTAGTAACCCATATTTAAATATTATAATTAAAATCTCATTTGATTCATAGTGGAAAACCTACCTAGCTTATACTCTGGATCAAGTTTTTGACTTTTTGCAAATTAAGAATAATTATTAAGGAAAATAAGGATATAATCGCATACATTGCATTTTACATCTATATAGAAAGTTGGGATCATGAGAGGCACCCCATTGTTATTTTTGTAGTTAATTTAAATTTATTTTTTTTGTTAAATAAGCTCTTTCAACAAATTCTATGTTCTTTAGAGACTTACATGTTAACAAAATACATGAAACACTATAATTAATTGAATTTTAAAGAAGGAATATGTGTTATTTGTACTTTAGGCAAGGCAGTGCATAGTTGTGCACTGGCGCATAGGTGCCAAAATTTGGTGCCAAAGCGCCAACTTACAGAGAGCTCGACTCCTAGGAACCTTACTCTCGCGCCTAGTCGTTGTAGTTAGAAGAACTGGTTGAAAGCTTCTATTGATGGTTTTTGGCAAAATTTTTCCCTATATAACTCCTAGAACTCATCATTTGGAGTTAGTTAAGATCTATAGAGAGGGTGAGGATCCACAAATCTTGTTCGAATGGCTTCCAACTCAAAAGGGAAATATAAATATGGGATCTTCAACCAAAGGAAGTTCACATTAGTTTTGATGCAAAAAATTATATGATAG
>JXCR01015872.1:218072-239062 GCA_002079205.1 Phalaenopsis hybrid cultivar
ATTTTTTGTATGTATGTATATATATATATATATATATATATATATATATATATATATATATATATATATATATATATATATATATGTCTGTGTGTGTGTGTGTGTGTGAGTTTTGTGTTGTTTGTGAAAAATTGAAAGTTGAAAGATTTACTTAATTGTCATAATTAATGCAAAATTAAGGTAACTAAAGTTTGGAGTGTCTTGGTTTTCAACGCTTTTATTAGAATTAAAAAAAAAAAAATTTTTGCGTTGGTGTCTAGGCATCAGATCTGCTAAACCTCGAAAACGGCCTTGAAATCCTGAAAATGTGCTTGATTTTCACCATTTTCACCTGCTTATTCTTCTTCTTTGTGAGGCACACCGAGCAACACCCTAGGGCTTCCATACAATCATTTTCTAGGAGATTTCATGGCTTGAAAATCTTGGATTTCTTCTTCTCCCGGTAAGAGGTTCACTTTGAATTAAAAATTTTTTATTTTCACCATGAATTTCTTATACATATGGGAAATACCAAAAAATTGAAAATTTTGGTGAAATATAGTGAAGAATCCATGGTGTGAAGTGTCTTAGTATTGATTTTGATTTTCGGAGTTCATAAACCTTTATTGTGAATTTATTTGGATTTATTGTTGATTTTTTTGAAATTTTCATGGCTCCTAAATTGAAGAAGGGGAAGGAAAGGGATGGTTTTGATTCAACGAGTTTTGACAGCATTAAAGCCGAATATCGATATGATACTAAAGTTAGCAGAAAAAAAGTTAATTCATGAGCCAACTTTCCTTAAGCCTGGGGGTGCGATAAAAATTTGATTGTGATATGGTGTTAGGAAATCTTCTGTTATTTTACTGTAGTTGTCGTTATCTCTATTGCACAAAAATTTTACAAAAACCTCTATGAAGCCTCTAATGATCAGGTATTCATCGTGGTAAAAGTGTAGGATTTACTCCTGAAAGAATTAATGCACTTTATTAGTTACAGGCTTTAATGAAATGTATTTTTGTGTTTTTCTTTCATGTACAATCAAATGGATGAAAAATGGTAAAAGGAGTGAAAAAGGATCAAATTTGGAGCAAAAATGAGGAAGGTGAAAAAATGAACTGAGGCACATAAGCGCCCACGACTGGCGCTTATACGCCAGTTAAACAGAGAGAGTCGCACCTAAGCACTAGGTATCCCTCGCTTAAGCACAAGAAGTCGTTATTTGATGATTCATTAAATTTCGACAAATTTTTGAAGAGGTATTTGAAGCAACCCTTGGTAAAAATGTAGGAAATAGTTAATGGACACAAAAATTCATTCAATCGGCTTTTGAAAAGAGACAACTTCTAGAAGATTCATTGAATGGGGACACATTTTGAAGAGACACCAAGGTACTTTTTTTATTTTTATAAAAGAAGACTTGGATCATCCAGGGAAGAGGTCAATCATCATCATCCATCTAGACCGACCAGTGCCAACCACCACATACGCTGCCACCACCCACCTTTTCTTTTTATTTTGAGTGTATTTTGTATTGTGAGTGAAGGACGAGAATCAAAGGAACTTCAAGACATTTGGTGGAGAGAAATTTGAGATAATTCTTTATCTTTATGACTACATTTGGTTTTAATTTAGACTTCTTATTTATGTGCATGATTTGTACTTTCAAACTTAAGTGTGGTTGTGTTTTCTCCATGATTCTTGAGCAGTTTTATTTATCTTTTTCATTAAAATGATAAGTGATTAAGTATTGGAGGGAATTTGTGTGAAGTATTAGACTTTAATGTTGGAAGAAGTTATGATGATTTTAAACCTTGTACTTCATTTACTTCTTGATTTGACCAGTTAAGATGTTAATATTTTTGGTGAGAACATGTAAGATCCAAGATGGTATTATCTCAGTCAACAAATGGTAAGAATCACACTTGATTTCATGGATGAGATTATAGTTCATGGAGTTGAGTGCAAATAAATAGGAAAATAAACTTTGAAGGTTCTATAATTAGAGGACTTTAGAGTGACAGGTTAAAGCCCCCAATTTGATTCATAGGTTTAGGTTTTAATATGAGATGTTTGCCCAAAGGTGGAGGGAGAAGAGGAAACTCTAGAGTGAGAGCTAGTATCATCCTTACCTAACCCGTCTTCAATACTATTCTAACTATAGGTTAACCAATTCTCTTTATAGCATCTCTAAAAAGAGTAAAGAATATTATTGCTCCTATTTAGCAGAACACAATTAAAATTCTTCTACAATAGAATTCCTATACCTGTTACTAATTTATGATAAGGAAAAAGTTATTTTATTTATATTGACTTCATCTTACAAATATTTAGTTAAGTTAGTTAGTTTTTTACTTTATTTTCAACTACCAATAATTACAAAAAGAATTGAACTTTCATTCTTATGTTATTATCTAGAGTTTAAGTAAGAATATTTTCTTAACTATAATTTTGATTATCTAATTTTTCCTGTTTTATAAATTTCATAATATATTTTCCCCGTGGGTTTGAAATTCAGGCCTCAATCAAAAAGTCCTATATTACTTGATAACGATATGTATACTTGCGTAGTATCCCATATTAAATATTATAACTGTAGCTTTGAAATTAAAAATTTACCTAACCTTTGCTTGGAATCAAATTTTTGGTTTTTCTGCAAGTTAAGAATTATAAAAAAGAAAATTAAGTATATAATCACATACATCACATAGACATCTATAAAAGGAATTGGGATAATGTACCATAATTAATAAACTAGTACATGCATTCTTGTTTGAATACATTAACTTTGTAGTGCTTTCATTACAACTCAAAATACCACCAGACGAGAGACATAAAAATAGAAGTATAACACCAAATTTTCACACAAAATACAACAAAAAAATCACTAGATTACAAACAAAACATCACTACAATATCACTAGAATACTATAAGAATACCACAAATTACCATGAGATTACCACAACTTGAATACTATCGGAATACCACTCTGAAACTACTAGAATAGCACTTGAGTATCAACTGAATACCACTTGAATACCACCCCAAATCAACTAAAATTCTACTAGAGTATCACAAGAGTACCATCAGTATGCCACCGTAATACCACGATGAAATAATAAAAATATTACCAAAATACCACAAGAATACCACAACAAATCCACAAACACCACAAAAAATTAATATAAATACCACCATTTAAAGATCACTAAAATACCACCATAATAGCACAGGAATACCACCAAAATTACACAAAGAAATTATTCCATTAGAGTACTACATGATTTTTTGGTGGTATTATTGTGGTATTCGAGTGGTATTCTGAATGTATTGTAGTAGTATTCTTATAACATTATGGTGAAATTATTATGATATTCTTTTGGTATTTTTTTAGTGTTCATTGTGTTTTCTGATGGTATTCTTGCAATATTCTATTTGTTTTGGGGCAGTATTATGATGGTATTTATGTGATATTCTTGTGGTTTTCTTATGGAATTTTGATGGTATTATGGTGGTCTTCATGTGGTATTCAAGTGGTATTCTTGTGATGCTGTGGTGTTATTTTGGTGGTATTTTGGTTATACCGTGGCCATATTCTGGTGGTGTCGCGTTGCTACTTTGGTGATATTCTACTATTAGGGTGGTTTTCTGGTATTTTTTTGGTTATATAATGTTGGTATTCATGTAATTTGGTGGTATACTTCTAATATTATGGTGGTATCATTGTGATTTTATATTTTAGTTATCCAAGTCTATAAAACAAAATATATGTAAAAAAGTGAAACTATGAATATTAAAGTTTATACACAAGTCATAAAATTTTATATTAAAACAACAATTCTCATCATCGTATATGTCAATGTTCTAGCCTATCCATCCAAATCTTAAAGTTATACACAAGTCACCAGATATACATAAAGTTCATATAGTCTTCATGACTGAATGATTTTGTAATGAAAACACACAGAGTTGGTAAATAAATTTTGTATTAAATAGTCCCTTGCTGACCAGCCATGTTTATTAATAATGTTAATTTATTTTCTCTGTACTCAACAATTTTTCCATGTATTTATATATAAACATTCCATTATCATTAATGCTCTTTTGTGTTGGTAGTCCTCTTTTGGCAGCAATTGGCATTCTATGAGATGAGTCTCAAATGCAAAGAAAGCATCTTTAACAATAACATTGACCTTCAAAATAAAGAAAGTTGTGTCAATTAGTTTAAATTTTAGAAATAATCAATTCAAGAACTTTTGGAATAATGTGCAAATGTTTTTCTCACATTATCATGACATATTTCCTTGTGAGATTTTATTGAGTAATCAATCATATAAAAATGACTTTCAGCTTCAAATCTCTAATTAACAAAATCCAGTTTTGGCCATGGATTATCTGAATTAGTAAAATATGTGCTCTTTGAACATTTTCATTGGTGATGCAGTTAATAAAAATCATGCACTCAATATTTTGTTAGAAATGTGTTTGTAAATTTATGTCGATTTTCATGGAAGCAAAGGTAAAAATTATTTATAAATAGTATAAAATTTAATGCAATATGCATACTTACCCAATAAATTGGTGATATATACAAGTATAGTTTTTATAATTAAGGATTTTTATTTTGTTTGTCAGCCAACAAAAGTGCAAATGCATCAACATGCTCATTGGCCAACTCTTGATTCATTATCAATTTATCAATTGAAGATCAAATCATTGCAAGTGATCATTAAAAAGTATAGTATCATGCCTGTAGTAATGACATAAAAAAATTGATACATAAATATATGCTTACTTCATAAATAATTAGAATTTATACATAAATACTTACTTATCAGTGAATAGTTGACAACATTGATCAATGAACTCGGTCATATATACAGATATCTCATCCTTCGCAGGAAGTTCATAACATGTGGTATGCGATCATGCTGCATCTTCACATTACAAAAAGTAGTTTAGAATATAGTTTAATGTAATGATAAACTTTAAAATTAATATACCTTATCGGGGTATTCATCAACAAAAATTCTACAAAATTTTTCCCTATTCTCCTCCTCTATAAGAACACGAACCTTGTTTCCCTCCTCGAGAACCAAAAATTCAGATCCCTTTGGTTCCTCTTTCTTTTCTTCCTTGGCTGACAAAGAATTAGATGTCTTTGATGCTTTCTCTATATACTCTTCTTCTACCACCACCTTTGCTAGCTTGGCTATGGTGACCTCAGTTTTGCTATCCATAATTGGCAATTCTGTATAAGGGGATTGTACTTTTCTTTTCTTTCATCTTTGTCTTAATTTTACTAACTAACCATACTAATCATATTATATTTATATATTGATTTTTTTTATATTTTCTCTCAAAAATAGATAATGTCATTTCCAATTATTTACCTTTATGTTGCAACTCATTTGTTCGCTGATCTTGGCTTCTAACTAATCAAAGCAGTTCTTCAATTTCTATTTTGAATTGATTTTTAACTAGAGTTGGAGTTGGAGTTAGAGGTTCAAGTGGAGCACGAGGAGTAGATGATGCAACAAATAGTGCAGGGGGTGCATATCGGGTGAAGATGTTAAAATCATCTGTTAGAGGGATAGATGTTAGACTACCTTAATTAGTGGTTATTGGAGAAAGAAGTAATTGTTCGTCAATAGTTAAATTAAAGAAAGAATTAAGCACCTATAATTAAAAAAAAAACTAAACTATCAAATTGTGTATGCAAAAGCAATATCACCCAAAAGTTTTGGTAATGGGGTTCAAATCTATGTTACCTATTATGATGTTTGTCTAGATAAAAAAAATCTACACCATCCTTGTACTCTAAGGCCTCATTTTTTACCAAACATTTGATAACTCACTTCATGTAAGGTTGGAGCAAGGATAGATATGTGCTCATAAAACCAAAGATGTAAAAATTAAAATTCATTTGTTCACTTTGGTTAAGAGAATAAAAAGACTTTTTTTATACTAGTCAAACTAACCGTTTAAAAGAGAACAAAGACATTCATGTATCGTAGAGCCTAATTCTGCCTTATTTTCCAGATAATTAATCAAGCAGAAAACGAAAAATGGATGCTGACCAGTTAAGGGAAGAGAAACTGTTTGCATTATCCCTAAAAATATACCAGCCACTCGAGACATTATAATTGCTCAGTGGAAAAAATAAGTTTGTCAACAAAAAACTATATATACAACTCTATAAATTGTGTTGAATCTTATTCTAACACAATTTCCAACAAGTCATTTTTTATTTGAATGGAATTTACAATGGAAATGGGATGTTTATTCCAGTGCACGACATCTCCACAATTTGGTTTGCAAATGAGTAGAGCCACCTTATTTGAATTGAAGCTTAAGGTTTCGTGACCTATTAAAAAAACCTTATGATTAGTGCCAAAAATTTCAATGTTTGTAGGGTTAGTGAATTTTATTGTTGGTAAGATAGTATGTGGAAGAATTGAATAAGATGTAAATCTTTGATAACAATTTTAGTTTCTTCATTATTTTGACCAAAAACTACATCACAAAAAGATCTAACAGGTGAAGGCTTGCATTTGCATGGCAATACTCTTAGATTCATGACATTGTCCGAGTATTATATAGTAAAAGAAAAAATGTTATTGGAGGAAATTTAACATAATAAAGATTTTGTTCAATCTGATACCATCAAAATATCAGAAAAAAAATCACAATAATGCTACTGAAATACCACTCTATTTCTACAAAAAAAACAACTAGAATACCAATAAAAAAATCACAAGTGATACACCAAAATAATATGTAATTTTATGTATTCATTTGATGCTTAAATTTTGTGATATTGCACTTCAAATAAGGTTATTTTCATGTTTTGTTGTAGGTATATTGATTTTAGACATTTGGAACGAAAAATAGCAAAAAGGAGAAAATTGGAGCCTAAATGGAGCTTTTCAGCTTCCTGTAGCCAGAGGTGCCAGAACTTGTGTCAGAGGAGCCATTATACAGAGAGATGGTGCAAGAGGCACCAGAAACTAGCGCCAGAGGTTCCATTTTATAGAGAAGCGATGCCAGAAGAGCCAAAATTGGTGCTAGAAGCGCCAAAATCTAGAAAACAGTGTGAAACTTCAATATAATGGCGCCAAAAGCACCAGAGACGAGTTAAGATGGATTAAGGTGGTTAGTGACTATTTTTGATTGGTTTTAGAAGGATTCAATCAATTGAAACACCCCATTAAATGATTCATTGCATCTAGACACTTTGGAAAGGCTCTTAAACGAGTAGATATGTCTCTTGGATAAAAGGACTTGTCTCTTGGTGTGAAGAGGTGTGCCTTTTGAGAAAAAAATGAGGGAATTCTGAATTCTTTTGGACAGGAAGGCTAGCCCTAATGAAAAAAAGAAGAGTGGAATAGAGAAAAAAAGAGGGTGTGCAAGAGGTTTGAAGAGAAAAGAGGGGCTTGGTTGAGGTTTAAAAAGAGAAGTCTTGCGAGAAGAGAGGATTTTCTTATAGAGTTGTAAGAGCAGAGGGAAGGTGAGAGATTTATACTTCATTACATTTCTAAGAGGGAATTAAGTGTGATTGTAAAGAGGAAAAGTTCTTACAGGGTACTTAAAGGGATTTTATTGAGAAGGAGTGTGAGATAAGTTGTGTTCTTTCATTTATTTGGTTTGTAAACTTGTTTTTATATATAAAACATATGTTTTGTTGTATCCATTTGTTATGTAAGGTTTTAAACCTCAATAAACTGTGATGATTTGTACTCTGATCTTCATTTACATTTAGATCTGGCCAATTGAAATATTAAATTTGTTGAGAAACATAAGATTCAAAAGGGTTATGCTTTCTACAGCAAGGTAAGAGTCAGATTCAATTTCATGAATGAGAATGTAGTCCAAGTGGTTGAGTGCAAATAAATAGAGAAAAATATTTTGATGGGCGTAGAATTAGAGAATTTTGGGTGACTGACTAAAATCCCCAATTTGGTCCAGTTACTTGGAAACTAAAGCGATATTGTTATTTCTTAGGAGAGAGAGAAGTGAGAGCTCTGGAGTGGCAGCCAGTATTCTATAAACCTAACCACGAATTTAGGGCCCAAACTCTGAATTAGTAAATGTTCTTTATGCACTCTCAGAGGGTAAAGAGTAGGATTGCACATATTTGGCCCAATACAATTTTATAAGTATTTTAAATGATGTTAATTACTTCACAATCCATAAACTCATTGTAAAAGGGAATGATGCTTTCTTAAATTTGAACTCTTCGTTACAAAACTTCTTAATAAGTTTACTTTTGAAATTTAGCAAATATCTTAGTTAACCTAGTTCTTTAAACTACATTTAATTTAACATACAGTAAATTTACTTTAGATTTGTTTTGCGTACTTAAATTTTGTAATTTGTGTTTTACAATTATAATCATAAAAATTTCCAACTCCCTGCGGGATCGATTCTTAGGACTCCATTAGAGCCCTTTATTACTTGAGTCATATGTATAATTGTGTTATTATTATGTTTTGGCAACTTAAAGATTTTAAAAAATAAAACTATTTACACTTAATTTACTTTTAATGAGATTGAACTGCATATTTACTATTTGTGCTATCGTGTGTGCGTTGTAATATTAAATGAGATTTGCAACACACCACAAAACTGCGCATCAACTAGCGTACCACCAAAATACCACCAACAACCCATGAGATCATCATCAGAATCCACCAAAAGCCCTAAATATCACACGATTACCACTAGAGTACTATAAAAAAATCATAAGAATAGCACTAGAATGCCACCATTAAATCACCAAAGTACATCAAAATACCACCAACAAACCCCAAATAATCACCAGAATCAACCAAAAAACTAATAACATATCTCACGAATATCACCATAATACTACAATAAATTTACAAGATCATCACTCGAATACTACGAAAATATCACCATAATATCACCAAAACACTACCAAAATATCACTAGAATACAACCATAATGCGACGAGAATACCACCAAAATTTTGTGGTGGTATTATGATTTTATTTTGGTTTAGTGGTATACTAGTGATTTTCTGGTGGAATTCTAGTGATATTTGGATAGTATTCTCAAAATATTCTTGTGGTATTATTCTTATGATATTTGATGAATTTTTTTGGGGTATTCTAGTTTTACTCTTGTGATTTTCTCATAGTTTTCTTGCAATATTCTGGTGTTATTATGCTGATAATATTTGATGTAATTTTTTATGGTATTATAGTGGTATTCTAGTGGTTCGGGGTGGTATTCTCGTGGTTTCAAGGTGATATTCTAGTGGTATCCATATGGTATTCTTGTGCTTTATTGGTAGTTTTTCGGTAGTTTTTTGGTGGTGTTCTGGTGCTTATCTTGTGGCATTCAAGTAGTCAAATGGTGTCAAGTATTTTGATAGTACAATGTGTTAATATTAAAGTTGTTTTATGATGTTAATATAATGACATTATGATGCTTCATGATGGTATATAGGGATACATGCAAATAGTTTTATATCAACCATTCTCTGGAGGCAAAATAATGAATAAAGTTGTTTTTTTTTTCTCATGTTTACCTCATTGGTTTCTTCTCACTTTATTGTTTTTTTTCATTCATTAGATCAAAGATAGATAACGTAGTAACCAAGTGTTTTATATTGAACAACAAAATTAGATTAAAAGATTTTACAATCAAAACTAGTTATAAACATATCAAAACCATGTTAATTTTGCTTTTGAAAGAGTTGGCGGAGTCCCGAGTACCAATGTCAAAGTGGTGGTGTTGAAATGTCCCTATCGGTGTTGAAAATGCCAATGAAAAAGATGCCAAAACCTTTGATGCACTTCCAAGTCCAGATGTGAAGAAGCTCAAAGCTCAACTCCGTGAAAAAAGTCTAATTTCAAAAAACCTAAAAAATTTAAAGTCACTTTGAATAGAAGAACCCTGATCCTCAAAATTGCAGATGAAAACCCCTGCCCGTAAAAAAATGAATATAAATCGACAACACACACTTTTTTTCAAGGTATTCGGATTGTCTTCGGGTCGCATCGCGCAAAATTTTAAAATTTTAAAAAAGGGGCCTACTACTTTGCAGATGTTGTGGTCTTATTTGAGTCCTCCAGACTACACATGCACTATTTTATCCAGTCAAACCTCTATTCTCTTAAGATTATTGCTTTGAGCAGCTACGAACTTCCCTACCTCATTAGAACAATTCGAGCTTTGAGAAGAGGAGGCGCTTGGGATGGGAGAAGGGACAGACGGAATGGTAACTTACGGGGAGCCAGTGAGATGCTTGGGTGCTTTGTTTTCCCGGAGGAAGACGACAAGAAAAAAACGGGACTTAACTGGACTGAGCGGAGTGGTATGTTTAATGGTTTCAAAAGTTTTAGGTGGTACAACAATAAATTTTATATTTTAGGAGTTACATGGCTAAATATTTTATTTTTCAGAGGCATTTATGTAAATCCCACTAGTAATAATAAAGGACTTTTACTGCATAGCACCAAAAAATTCCATATTGGCGTTTCTCTCACCCAAACATTCTTAATTACAAACATCATATCAAAATAGTTTTCATTATCACATTTTAATAGTCAAATTTATATTTTTATTCGTAAATAAATCCAATGTGCGTAAAAATGAAATTTAGAGATGAGACAGGCAAACAAATAAGATTGGGTGCTATGTACTTAATTTTCCTTAATAATAACAAGGTTAACGACCTGACGTAAGTTGTAGATAGCATCGCCTGCTTTTCCGTGTACGTTGCTTAGAAAGTAAAACGATCGAAACCAAACAGCTGTTCGGACCGTCTGGTTTGGCCACTGTAATTAGCTTTTCCACCATACGAGATTCTTTAAATTTTCTTTTCTATGGAAAACAATCAAAGATTCTTGTCTTTTAGCTTTTATAACTAATTGTTGGCTTATATGTATTCTCTTAAATAATTAATAAAAAAAAACATAGAATTTCCGAAAATTAAATGCTTTAGAATTATGTCTATTTATGATGGTAATTACATTCCTTGCTATTCACGTGAGGAGTTCTCCAGTCATGTTCTGGCAACATAAATTCGAAATCCATCAAACAAAATCATGTAATTTCAATAGTTCAGCAAATCATAACTTGTGAAAGAATTCATAAGGGAAAATTATTTTCTCTAAATTATGAATTTGAACTGCCTTTTGTTTAGTTTATTATTCCTGCACTGTAATGAAACTTGTCTCCTCTTCCAGACGCCAAATTTCCACTGTAAAAATTCAGACCATTCATCGCACGGACATCATTTGATGTAGAATTGTCGGTGCGTATGTACAAGGTACAATGAAAGCCTATCGCGTGATCCAACGACTAGGGGTCCATTAATGCAATAAAATTTTCATTTAATGTGCACAGTAAGCGGGAATTAATATATCCGTCCCTATTTTTTCTATTATTATTACAAACGAAGCTTATGTGGCAAAAATTTATGGCGGCACGGTGATAAAGCTAATATAGCCTCGATAACAATATTGTGCAATTCATGAAAGAAATGGCATCAAGTGACATTTTGGCAATGGCTCCAGAATCACATTCAAAATTCCACATTATTATTATTATTTTCTTTTTATTTTACCTCTTATATATATATATATAATGTCATAAGAAATTTCATAACTCCTATTATAATTATATATCACAGCAATTCAAAGCATGAACAAAAGAAAAGTTAGAGTATGAAGAGAAATTTTTTGTATTTGCCTCATAATCCATCTATTTGAATAATGAGGGAAATTGGATTAAAATTCATCTTAGATGAAGCAACACTTTTATTGTAATATGAGTTATAATACTTATGCTTATGTAAACATTCCAATTAGAATTTGCGATTGATCGCTTCTGTTTCAAAGCCTTTAAAAAGCTTGAGAAGAAATTCTTAAAATTGAGGTTATTTTTTAAAAATTTTATACACTTAGCATTTAAAAAAAAATCTAAGGACCGAATGGTGCCCATGTGGCATGATTTAGTTGACAGCATGGTGACACGCCTTAAAATTAGCTATTTCTATATATGCATTTCATGCTCATTTTTAAGGATATTGCGCTTTAATAAAAGATATTTTGCATGTTTCTGGTTTCAGTAACAAGAAATAGAGTTTAAGTGCAAAAAACACAAAAATTGAGCAAAAACTGGTCAAATAGAGCCAAAGAACAAAAAATGACCTGGTGCCTAAGCGTCAGGATATTCTAGTGGAGACATTTTTGGTAGGTTAGACCACCATTGGAGTGGGTGGCCACCATAGTGAGAGTGTGGTGTTTCTTGTTGTGTGTGGAGTCTAGTGCGAGTCTTATGAAGTCAAGATCAGTCAAGTAACTTCAGATGATTGCTTAGGAAATAGTTTGAGATAAGTATTTGTATTTAGTTTAAGTTTTGTTTTGTAAACTTTTATATATTGTGTTTTTTTTTTTGTTATCCTCATGAATCCTGAGTAGTTTTTTTTTCTTTCTCATTGTAATAAGAGGTAATCACGTGTGGGGTTAGAATGTTTGGAAGATTTTCTTTATTCCAAAAATTTGTGATGGTATTTTCATCGGTTCTTCATTTACTTGGTAAACTGGCTATTTGTGATGTTAAAATCCGTTGCGAAATATAATGACCTGGGAGGGCTATGATTTCCTCCAACTAGAGAGTACCACACTAAACCTTGGATGGAGAAGATGCAAAGTCCAAGGGGATGGAGTGCAAATAAATAGGGAGATAAGTTTTAATGGGCGTAGAAGTGATGATTTTAGAGTTATAGGCGAGAACCTTTATCAATTTGGTATTTAGTTCGAGACTTGAGGCTTGGTTGGTCCTATTAGAGAGAACACGGTGGGTAATCTAGAAGTAAGGGGCTAAAATCTACTCAGCACAAGCATAACAATCATGAACTTAACTTTAGATTAGCTAATGTACTTTATGCACTCGAGAGAGAGTAAAGAATAGGTATGCTTCTATTTTTCACAAAATCTAATTTTTATCATTAAGCATTTAATTCCTACACCTATTACAATCTCTTTGTAAGGGGAAAGACTTTTTAATATAATCATTCTCCTTTACCCATCTGTAGTTTAAAAAATTTGTATTCACTTTTAGCTTTAATTTAGAATTAACAAACTTAAGTTTATAATCTCTTAAAATTGTTTAATATTATTCTCCTACAAACTTTGTTTGCACATTGAGTAGAAATATTTCTAAGTTTACATAGAAATTCCCTTATTCCTTGCGGGTTCGATACTGGGATTTTTAAAGAAAACTTTGTATGACTTGAAATGATACGTATACTTACATAGTACTCCTAGTGTATAAGTCATTAATCAATTTTATAGCATATTATTTTGCACACTAGCCACTGAATATAAATTTGGTCAAGTTTTTTACCATCTTTTAGTTTTTTGCCATCTTTTAGAACTTAAATAATTGTGTAATTACAGGCCGGGTCAAGTTTTTAGAGTCGTTATCCGGGAATAACAAATTTTTTAACTTAGAAATTTTTATTTGACTATAGATTTTTTTTAGGAGAATTGCATTTTAGTTCCCTTTATTAATTTTTTTTATTTCTTAAATTTTCTAAAAAAAAGAATAACCCAAAAATAAAAAAAAATTAAAATATGTATATATTTTTTTTAGTATTTTGTTTTACTTTTATTTTCTGAATTTTTAATTTTTCCTGCGTAGTTGAGATATGAAGTTTTAGTGATTTACGATTCTGAGTTAGAAAGAACCATAAGAAAAATTCGAAAATAAAAAGAACTTTCCAATTCTCTAGAAATGACAAACACATCACAAAATAATTTTTAAAATCAAGTTGTTGAAAATAAACATCTTAATATACAAAGACCTTTAAGAGTCTATGCAAACTCTACAGTATAAGAAATTCACTTAAATATACAAACCTCTGCATAGCGACTAACTCATCTGAACATAAACATGTTATTCTAAAAATGGTACAAGACATTTAGTTTGAGGGAACAACATCTAAGGATCCAAACTTACACCTAGCAAGTTTTCTAGAACTGTATACTACATTTAAATATGACTGTGTATCCAACAATGTTGTTAGACCTATAATTTTTTCCTTTTTCCTTAAGGGATTAAGCTAAGATGTGGTTAAACTCATTAGCACTTGGATCTATTAGAACTTAAGGAAAATTAGCACAAAAATTGTTGTCTAAGTATTTTCCACCTTCAAAAACTACTAAGCTTAGAAATAATATAATCTTTTTTAGTCGGTATAAAGGTGAGTGAATATATAGAGCTTAGGAACGATTTAAAGAACTCCCCAGAAGGTGTCGGCATAATGCCTTGCCAGACTTGTTAATTATTCAAATATTTTATAATGGGTTAGTAGGATCCTTAGATTTATTATTGATGCTATTGCAGGAGGTCCATTAATATCAAAATCATCTGATGAAGCTTATGCATTGAATAAAGACATGGCTACGAACAACTTTTAATGGCCCTTTGAATGGGTAAATTCTAAAAAATTAGTGAGTATTCATTATAATGATGTAATTTCCATATTGGCATCTTAAGTTGTTACAATATCTAGGAAGATGGATTAAATTGGAATGAATTATTCTCAAACACCTCATGTGATTGAAGAGAATTTAGTAGGACATGATTGATTCTCAACCATCATTAGAGACTTTAAATGTAATTAAAAATAGACCCAATAACCTATATTCGAACTATTACAACCCATGTTAGAAGAACTATCCTAACTTTTGGGATAATAACTATGGTGGCAAAAATCAATAAGAGAGAAACAATCAAGCAAACTCATTGGGAAACTAGAACAACTAGGGTACTATTGATTATAGACCTTCTCACCCTCCTGAATTTACAAATAACCAACTAATTAAAGAGAAGAAGTTATCTATAGAAGAAGTGGTGTTACAGATGTTGAATCAATTACAAAGTCAAAATGTTGCAATAAGAAATATTAAGAATTAACTAAGACAAATTTTTAATGCACTTAGCAATAGCCCTCCAGGAAAACTTCATAGTAATGTTGAAATAGATCCTAAAGATAAGAAAAAAGAGCAAGAGCAAGTCAAAGTGAGAATTAAATGTTTGAAGTCAAAAAGAGATTAAAGTTGAGGGGGAGAATAAAGAAGCTAGAAAACACGAAAAAATTTGTTCCTAAGACTGTAGAAAAACATGTCTCTTAAACTAAGATCAATTTAGAGAGACCACCACATCCATTTCCTAAGAGATTTAGGCAACAAAAGCTAAATCAACACTTTTCAAAGTTTTTGAGAAATTTAAAAAGCTTACCATTAGTATTCCTTTTGGTGAAGCTTTGGAACAAATTCCAAGTTATGATAAGTTTATGAAAGAAAGTTTAAACAATAAAGAGGAAGTTTTAAGATTTTGAAACGGTTGCATTACGTTAAGAATAATCTTCCACAAAAACTCAAAGAGCCTGGTAACTTTATTATACCTTGTGCGATTGGAAACAATTTATTTGTAAAAGCTTTATGTGATTTAAGAGCTAGCATTAACCTCATGCCATTATCTTTATTTTGAAGGTTAGGCTTAGAAGAGATTTCTCCCACTGCTATAACCCCACATATCTAATTGATCTATAACTTATCCTAATGGGGTTATACAAGATGAACTTGTAAAAGTGGATACATTTATCTTTCTTGTGGAATTCATCATTCTAGATACGGAGAAAGATAAAAAAATACCTATCATTTTGGGGAGACCTTTCCTTGACACTAAACGAGCAATGATAAATGTGCAAAAACGAGAGTTCACTACGAGAGTTAATGACTAGGAAGTTACTTTTAATGTGCTAAAATCTTTAGAATATCCAGCTAAAAGAAAATTTGATAAATGTTACCGAATGGATATTACTAATTACTTAATTACTAGTCATTTCTGAGAATGATATGAAGTTAAAATAAATCAACAAGAATTGGAGGATGAAAATGAAATTTATGATCAAGAAAAATCAAATGAGATAAATACTGAGGACTCAAATTATGTTCAGGAAAATTTTGAGAGTTTAGACACTACTAATAATAGTAAAGCACCGATTCCTTCAACTAAAAAATCTCCTGAACTTGAGATGAAGGTGCTCCCTACTCATTTAAAGTACACTTTTTTAAGGACTTCATCTACATTACTTGTAATAATATCATCTTTTTAATCAAAGATCAGGAAGAAAAATAAAATGACTTTAAAAAAATCATAAGAAAGTCTTTGGATAGAATTTAACTGATATTAAAAAAATTAGCCATTCAATTTATAGTCATAGGATTTGAATGTAAGATGATCGTAAACTTAGGGCTGCTCCTTAGAGGACATTGAACCTTATTATAGAAGAAGTTGTTAAGAAATAAATTTTAAAGTGGTAGGATGTTGGAGTCATTTATCCAATTTCTGATAGAGCTTTGGTTAGTCTATTCCATTGTGTTCATAAGAAAGGAGTGACTATAACAATTAACGAAAGGAATGAATTAATACCAACAAGACAAGTTACTAGATGACAGATCAAAATTGATTATTGAAAACAAAACATCGCCACTAGGAAAGTTCACTTTCCTCTACCTTTTGTCGATCAAATGTTGGATAGACTTGTTGGGCATCTATATTTCTGCTTTTTGGATGAATATTCCGGATACCACCAAATACCATAGCCCCTGAGGATCAAGAAAAGACTACATTCACAAGTTCATATTAGACTTTACTTTTAGAAGGATGCCTTTCGGTTTATGTAATGCACCTGCAACCTTTTAAAGGTGCATGATGTCTATTTTCTACGACTTAATTGAGAAAGGAATTAAAGTGTTCATGGATGATTTTTCAATTTTTGGGAACTCTTTTGATTTATGTTTAGATAATTTAGTTAACGCTCTAAAACACTATGAAGAAACAAATTTAGTTCTTAATTGAGAAAAATGTCAATTTATGGTCACATGAAAAATTGTGTTAGGACATAAGATTTCTGAAAAATAGCATGGAAGTAGATCTAGCAAAAATTCAAGTGATTATTGAATTACCACCTCCTACGCCAGTGAGAGGAGTTTGGAGTTTTATAGGACATGATGGGTTCTACACGAGTTATATTAAAGAATTTTCAAAAATTGTCAAGCTTTTGTGACATTGATGCATGTGTTTTGGCAGCCACAACAATAATATGCTTCTTGATAATTAATATTTTCTTATATCTTTATAGCTCCCACTCCTAGTGATTTAAGGTATTATTTATCAATTACAAATATTTGATAGGATGATAACACATGTATACATATCACACAAGTAATATAGGGCTTTAATGGAGTCCTAAGTATTGATCTGACAGGGAAGTTTAGAAATCTTATAATATTAACTCATTGAAACTCTATCTAAACAGTATAAATCTTAACTAGGAATGCAAGTCAAAATTTGGGTTTTTAAACTAAGTGAATTACATCTACTACTCTTATCTCTAAACACAAAGTTAATTTTAATGTCACTAAACTAAATTTTATGAAGAAGAGTTCAAATTTTAGAAAGTATCCTTTCCATATATTTAAATTATAATTAGTAAATAATTCAAATTGTTATAAATTATATTGTGCAAAATAGGAGCATACCTATTCTTTTGGCCTCTTACAAGTGCATAAAGAATATTGGCTAATCTAGAGTCAAGTTCTTAAATCCTTAGTTAGGCTGGGAAGATACTAGCTCACACTCTATAGTTCCCACTATCCATCTACCTAGAGGCTAACATCTAGTCTTAGGTTCCTAACTTTTGGATCAAATTGAACATTTTATTCTATCACTTTAATCACCAATTTACGCTCAACAAAAATTCTTTCTCTATTTATTTACTCTTAACTACATGGACTACATTCCATCTATGAGATCAAATGTCATTCTTACTTAGTTGAGGAAAGCATAGCCCTTTTAGATCATTATGTTTCATAATAGATTTTAACTTAACAATTAGCAAGATTGATTAAGTAAATGATGTTTGAAGTTTGAATCATCACAGTTATGAAATTAAAGCACTTTTAAACAATTTCAATTCTTCACATGATTATTTCATCTTGTAGGGAGAAAGACGAAGTAAACTACTCAGACCTCATGAGGAAGATACAATAAACATGGATTTATATATAAAAACAAGCCTACACAGCAAGAACAATTAAAACAAGCAAAGTACCAACTACTTATCACAAACTCCTCCCCAAGCAAATCTTCTAAAGTTTCTTTGAATCACTTTTTCTCCTTATAATATCACTCAATTCACTCTTAGAAATATAATGAAGAAGAAATCCTTCACTTCCCTTCTGCTCTTACAACTCTAAGAGACTATCTTCATTTTCACTCTTCTTCACTTACTCTCCTCTTCTCCTCCTGTGTCCCCCCCTTTTCTTTAATAAAATTAGTATTGTATAATTTCCAAGAGTCGCCTCTGGTACCTGACATGCCTTAATATTACGTACTTTTTACCTATGTTTTCATATATATTTTATGCTCATTTTTAATGATATTAATCTTTAAAGAAAGATATTCTGCATATTTTTTACTTCAGCCACACAAAATGGACTTTTGGAGAAAAAGAAGCAAAAATGAGCAAAAAAAAAGGTGCAATTTGGAGCCAAAAACGAGCAAGAAAGAAAATTCTAACCTTGCACATTTCAATATGTCTTTCTCTGCTTAATATATTTTGCACTTTTCACATGTTTTTTAAAGAAATTATACTGTAAAGAAAGTTTGTTTTCATACTTATTTTGTAGGTATATCTATTAGGAGTAGAACACAACAAAAATAGGGTGAAATGGAGCCAAACGGAATGAAACTATGGAGCTGCTGCAAGGTGGCACCGGTGGCGCCAAAACTAGCACCAAAGGCACTATAATCCAAAGGAACAGGCACTAGAGGCTCCAAAATCCAGAGAACAAGCACAAAAAATTAGCATCGGATGTGCCAGAGATGGTTATGAACGAATTTTTCGTGATTTTTAACTATTTTGAGATGTTGTAGAAGGCTCTAAGTGAATTAAATGTTATATGGAGTTGTTCAATGAATATAAACACTTGGGAAAGGCTCATGAATGAAGAAATATGTCTTATGGATGAAGAGATTTTTCTATTGGAATGAGAAGATATGTCTTTTGGGAAAAAAAAGAAATTTTATGTCTCTTTAAAATAGAGGGGTCGACACTTCTCATAGATTGTGTTAGTGTGTGTATCTGTGCGTGTGTATGTTAGGAAAAATGAGAGGAATGTTTAGAGATTTTAGAATAGGAATAGAAATCTAGATTTCTACCTTTTCTGGAGAGATGGGAGAGGGGATTTTAATAAAATCTGTAAGGAATTGTACGAGCATTGCATGGATTAGCGGGAGAATTTGTGGGAGAGATCTTTATCTTTCTTTCAAAAGAAAAAGATAAGTATTGTGTTCTTCATTTTATTATGATTTTGTAAACACTTATCTAGTGGATTTGCTTTGATGTAACAAAGTTTTCCTTCATGTTTTCTTATTGCTTTGTGAGTAGTTTTATTTACTCTTTCTTCTTATTTGGAAATAGTGGCATGAGAAGATTATGTCATTGTTTTCATTTTACTTTTCTTTTGCAATGAGTAGAATTCATGTGTAGGATTTTAGGATGCATGTTAGTATGCGATTTAATTATAAATGTGATGTTTTTACTTGAACTTCATCTATATTGCAATTTAGGCTTGTTGTAATGTTAAAATTTGTTGAGAACTATAAAATCCAAAAGGGCAATGTTTTCTGTAACAAAGTAAGAATCAGATTCAATTTCATGGATAAGAATGTATTTCATGTGGTTGAGTGCAAATAAATAGGGAAATATATTTTGATTGGTGCAGAATTGGAGATTTTACGGTGACAGACTAAAATCTCCAACTTGGTCCAGTTGCTTGGAAACTAAAGTGTGATTATTAGCCCTCGGGTGAGGGAGAAGTGGGAGCTCTAGAGTTGGAGCCAGTGTCCTTTTAAACTAACCATGAATTTAGAGACTAAACTCTGGATTAGTCAATGATTTTTATGCACTCTTAGAGGGTAAAGACTAGGATTGCTTCTATTTGACACACACAATATTTAATGTATCTCATTTCTATACATTATCCAATTCACTACATAAGAATAGTAGTTTTTAAAATCTCAAAGTTCTCCAAACCAATACATTTAGAAAGGTTTACCTTTAAAATTAATATTTTCATCTAGGAGTAGTTGTTTGTTGTTGTAAACTTAAGACTTACCTTTAGGAGTACTTGTTAGAAAAATCACATAAATCGACCTTCCAAACTAAGGACTAATAGTAGTATACTAGAATTAGCCTAAGGGATTTCTTACCACTCTTCTTTATGGGATCGATACTGGGGTTTTTAAAGAAAGCCCTATATTACTTGAAGTGATACATGTACTTGTGTAGAACCACTAGTGTGTGAAATATTTTCTATATTTTATAACATTTCAAATTTTCTGCGTAATTTTAGGATGGGTCAAGTTTTTGGCACTATTGTCAGGGAATTAAATTAACATAAAACATGCAGAAAAATAGCACACACTACGGGCGCATCAGTACCCTTTTAAATTTCTTTTAAATTCAATAAATTTGTGAAGAAATCGTTTCTAGCACTTAAGCACCACCCTTTCTGTAAACTAGCACTTAGGCGCCACATTTTGGCGCCTAGGTGGCATGCCAACTTTTACAAATGGCCTCTTTTGGATTCTAAATTCCTTCCTTCTAGCTTCTTTTAGCTCCAATTGCCCAAACTTATTGTACTTGCAACAAAGACATAAAAATGATTTCCATTAAAAGCAATATCACTAAAAGTACGTATTACATGTGTATATAAGAGTAACATATTTTTAGACATGTTAAAATCCCTCAAACTTAACTATTATTTGTCCTTAAGTGACTTTACTATAAAGTATATACATATATAGAAAACCCTAAACCCTAAAAAAAACCACCCTAAATATATAAAAGTAACATATTTATATATATATATATATATATATATATATATACAAG
>JXCR01015872.1:239082-258072 GCA_002079205.1 Phalaenopsis hybrid cultivar
TATATATATATATATATGTATATATATATATATATATATGTATATATATCAACTTATGGAAGTGGGTTTCTCTTAGGTGATCTAATATTTTTGTTTTTGAATCATAATAGTCCAAATTAGATAAAAATTTAGTGGAGTAGAAGATATCTAAGGTATCAAAACATTTAATATTAAATTTAGAAATACTTGTTTTCTATTTAACTAAGACATAATTGAAATTTCTCTAAACTTTGAATTTTTGGAAAAATATTAATTTTAAAATTTATGACTTCTATATTAAAAATAAACTTCACTAATACTTTCTGACATTAAGCATGGGATTGATCTTAAGATTCCTTCTTTAGAAAATATAAAGTGAAATCAATTTTTAGCTAGGTCATATTCCTCAAGCTTCTCCTCCATTTTTCATACTTTACTTTTCTTTCTTTCTTTTCTTGCCTTTTTCCTTTTCTTTTCTTTTTATTTTTCTTTCAGGTTTTTTTTAATCCTATTATTTTAGATGAGGATTACTATATCTGGATAGACCTTTAATGATTTTGAATTTCACCATCACCTTTCTAAAGTTAAAAACTTATTTTTATCATTAACTTAAAATCTCGTATTAGTTTTTGAAAAAAAAAAATCATAGAATCTAAATTCATTAAGAAGTATTATTCTCAAAATCCTTAATTTTTCAAAAATTTAATTTTTCTATTATAAATAGTCAAATCATTTCCTTAATTTTTTTACTAAATATCGTAATTTTAGTTTCATCATTCTTATTAAATTTTCAACTAATTTCTTCTATATCATTCCTAAAAATCAAAAGTTTTAGAGTTCTAAAGATATCATCGCATACCATAAGATAATTTAAAATAATGTCATTAAGGACAAATAAAACTCAATTTTCAAAAGTTTTTCTAACTCCCCAAAACTTAAATTTTTAATAGAAAAAAACAATAAGTACAAAAATGTAGGTAGAAAGAAAATAATAAATACAAAATATAATATTGATCTTTTATACAAGGTTTTAACATGAAAATATGCAGGTACAAATTGTAAAGGTAGGTGTACATGATATATCAGAAAGATTTGCTAAGTAAAAGACTACTCTAAAAATAACATAAACTTAAAAATAGATAGTAGTGTAGTAAAAACAAACAGTAAACAATCCATAAACATAAATAACAAATCATATCAACATGTTCAACACAACAGTCTCATATAGACACATAATTCACAAAAATAAAACTAAATACCACAGACACATAAGTAAACTACATCCAACTAAATAAAGATACAACTACTACTCATCAACATCATCATAATCCTCTTCATCCACACCATATGGGTCTGGGGTTCATTATTCAGAAATGAAAGACAGGATGGAAACTGAACATTCTAATCTCTTGAAGAAAACTCACCAGAGAGGAATTGACACTTGTATCATAATCTTGTTTGAGTTTCAAATATCTTTGAACGTAATTATACTTATCATCAATATCAGTCACTTTACCTTATAGATATGCAATATCATGCAACAATGTCTTATAACCACTATGAAGTTCATCCAGAGTGGCTGAAGGGTTAGCAGCAACACCTGAGGTAGATGGCCTGGAAGTGGAGGTAGAAGGAATATCTGAACTTCTACCCTTAGACTCAATCCAACATGTTTTTCATATACATGCACATTAATCTTGCTAATGGGTTTAAGAGGCTATAATACCTCTTTCAAAGTTTCATATCCTACTCTAGAGGTAAGGTATCCTAAACATCCAGTGTTTCCACCTCTAGATAAGATGAGGATATTCTGATAAATCAGAGAGCCCGATATTTATAGATTTCAATTAATAAATGCAAAACTTTAAGGTTTCTCTCTCCTCGGTAACCTAACTGAGATGATTATAAAAATAAGTCGTGTGAAAATGAAACAGTGTCATGCCTTGGTGGGTGCACTTAACATTGAGGTGGAGAAGTTTACCTTGTGGTCATTCTTAACTTTCCAAACTCCCCTTACTTCAACTAGAAATGAAATAAACTCATCAAATTGTGACTAACTAGGCTCAAATCAAGAGTAATCATAATTTGGTATATTTGACAACTGGTAAAGAGCATTGATCCACTCTGCTGTGAACACCACGCTCTTCTTTGAACAATTACTTGTTCATTAGAGGCTTCTCGGAGGTTGGCATAAAACTCCTATATAAAAGAGATACTTACTACAACGGTGAAGGAGCAGAAGCTTTCCTAATTTTGGTTCACAATTATATTTTCAACAGCTCCTCCAGGATTGAAGAAAGCTTGCTCTTGAATCAACTTTTTAGAAGTGAGAAGATCCTTATATCTGTGTTGTGCTTTCATATTAATGAATTTCTTAGAATCATAGATGTCTTTTCATTTCCCCCTCTTCCTCTTAGTAGTAATAATAGTTCTAGAAATTCACAATAAATCCAAAAAAATTTTAAAAATATATGAATTCCTAAAATCAAAATCAAAGCATAAGAAACTTAGCACCATGGATTATTCACCATTTTTTTCTTCCAAAATTTTGAATTTTCTATATTTCCATTATGTATAAGAAATCCATGATGAAAATTAAAAAATTTCTAATCTAAAGTGAAGATCTTACAAGGAGAAAAAAAAAGTTTAACATTTTTAATCCACGAAAACGCCTTAAAATCAAGTGTAGTGATGTCATAGGATGATGGTTTGATGTTTTTCACAAAGAGGAAGATGAATCAAGAGAACAAAAAAGGTGGAAATGAGCCATTTCTAGAATTTTAGACTTTGATTTGTTGTTCCAGCTGAACTGGTGGGTAGGCGCCTGATTCCGATGCTTAGGCGTCGGTTTCTCAAGTGATTGGCACCTAGGCACCAGATTTCGGTGCCTAGGTGCCATAGCTAAAAAAAGATTATTTTGATAAAAAGCACACAACACCAAGGTTCTCTAAACTCTAATTAGCCTAGTTCAACTTGATTTTCATAATTAAGCATCTTCCAAGTTTCAATTTTCACAAACAACAAATAACTCACTTTTATATGTAAATCCAAACAATTAAACAAATGAACACACTGATAACAAAACACGTAATAAAAAGACAAACATACTGGTGTTGCAAACTAAAAAGCAAATACTAATAATCAAACACACAGACTCGACGACATTTAAAAATAAATTTTCAACACAACACAAAAAAAACCTTATAAATATGAATTCAGTACTTCTAAGCCACTACATGCTTTCATGGATAACACCAACCTCCTCTCTAAATTTGCCTATTGAGTGGTGGTGCACATACAAGTTATAGAAAGGAAGGTAAGGAAATTTGTTTGTTGAATCATCCTCGGTCTCATTATTTCTCTTAAACATTCGTTCCTCTACCTCTTTAATATGTGTAGTACAATATGATTATGATTTAATCTGCCAATCCAGAGGGTCAAATTGATCAGAGATGTTTTTTATCCTATTTAGAATAATAGCCATTATCTTTTCCAACTTATTAATCTTTTTTAAGATAATAACATGGTTAGCAAGTAGTTGTGGTAGTGAAAATGATGTTGAATTTTAAGAAGACTGATCCATTAAAGCATTTCTACCATGCACCGCTATAATATCCATGCAGTCACAATTCATAATAGATTGGTCCATATGCTTCCAACGAAGAAGCACCATTCTCCATTTCTCATAAGGAACATGAGTTTGGCTACATAATATCAATATGGCAGATGAATGTCCTAGTCCAGTAGTAGATCCATTTAGTGTAAAGCTAAGAATGGATCTAAAGATTAGAGCCCCCACATAAATTGGTATCCCCCATTTGAATAAAATAATTGAGGATAGCATTCTCCCTGCTCACTTCATTGAGTTACAAACTTGGCTGAAATAAAGAAATGTCAAGGCTTCAAGGATGAATATAACATTGAAGTAGGAGAACTAACCTTGAAGTCGTTTCTAATTTCCTAGGTTTCCTTTACATCCATAAGAAATCTAAATACTTTATTTAGATTGCCTCTTGTAGGAGAAAAGTTGGCATAAAGACAAATTGGAACATTCTCTATCTAGAATAATTCATTGATTCTTAAAGGAGTGTGATTCTGATTTTTTATATGTAACAATTTATGAAGTTGACACCACTACAGCGCCAAAAACATGATGCTTATATGAAAACTAAGTTGTGTAAAATATATATAATTATATGTAATTAATAATGAGATTCTATGCAAGTATACGTATCTTTATCAAGTAATAATGAACTTTTTATTTAAGCCCCAAATATCGATCCCACAGGGAAGGTGTAAATTAGTAATGATAAATTTTACCAGGAAATTTACAGAAAATCAAATGAAATCACTGTCACTAATATCTAATGTTGATATGTTAACCAAACTAAATTACTTAACTATTAGCAAAACTGAAATGCAAATTTTTAATATAACTACTAATCTATTAATTATGTTTATATAATGAAGATTTCTTATGTGAAAAAAACATCCTTCTCACTACAATGAAATTCTCGTGAAACGAGATGAGATAAATGTTTATAATATGTCTTGTGCCAAATAGAAGTAATTTTAATTCTCTACCTTGATACAATGCATAGAAAATCATTGGTTAATCTTAGGTTTAGTCCCTAAATCTGTGGCTAGGCTAGGAGAATACCAGCTCCCACTCTAGAGCTCCCACTTCTCATCCCCTGAAGGTTAACTCTCGCTTTAGTTTTTTAAACACTAAGACAAAATTGGGGATTTTAGTCTGTCACCCTAAAGATTCTTCAATTCTACACACAACAAAGAATATTTTCCTATTTATTTGCACATAATTTCATGAACAAATTTCTTCGTCGTGAAATCAAATGCGATCCTCACTATGTTGTAGAATGCATACTCCATTTCCTAGATCATATGTTTTACAACATATTTTAACTAATCAATTGACTAGATTGAAAAGTAAATTGAGTTCGGAGTTGAAAAATCATCACAATTTATTTTATATTTTAATTATGGCACATTCATATTATCTTTTCATTTCTCCAGATCTCAAAGTAGGGGGAAAGATAGAGGAAACTACTCAAACTTCATGAGAAAGAAACGACAAAACACAAATTTCATATATAAAAGAAGGTTCCTACAAAACTAAATAAATAAATAAACTTCTATGGAACTCTTTCTTAAAGCAAATCTTTTGTAGCCTTTCCTTAGAAATGCAACAAGAAGAACTCACTCACTTTTCTCCTTCTCCAACACTCTTACAGAAAGTTTCACACTAAATCTCACCACAAGAACTCTAAACTATGAAAACAAAATTACTATTTGACTCCAATATGTGGTGGAATAAAGATGGAATATGGAAATGTAGTGTGGTGGAATGTTGTAGAGAAAAAAATGAATTTAGAGAAGCCCCTTGTCTGATGAAATACGGCCCCAAATAAAGCCCAAGGTTGGTTCCCCAAGAGGTGCCTCCAAAAAATTTTCAAAAATTGTCCAAATACATCAAACCTTCTAGAAACAGGGTCTGAACCCCCTTTGGGGCCGTCGGCGCTAGTCTAGCGTCGTCGATGTTGAGTAAAAATCCTCTATCTTTCGGTTGTTCTACCTCATCAGCGCTACCGACGCTGAGTATTTCCCCAAAAACGCCATTTTGACTCCAAATTTCATCATTTTTGCTTTCTTTTTGCTTTAAGCCCTAAAAATCAATAACCTGCAAGAAACCATCAAAATACCTTCCATTAAAGTGCAATATCACCAAGAATATGTATAAAATATGAGTCTAAAAAATCATATATTTTTAGTGTATCAAAGTGAAAGTTACCAACCTACCTCAAATAAAGACAATTCTCTGGTTAATCCCATGAAGATTAGCATAAAATTCCTTCATGACAGAGATAATAAGGATAGCAGTAGTGTAACAAAGCACTTGTCAATGCCTTTGCACAATATCTCTTCCACAATACCACCGAGAGTAATGAAACCTCTCTCCTTAATCAATCTCTTCTTCACAAGAGATTTATTATTTAACTTTTGCACAACCTCAGTAATAAACTTCTTTCTATTGAAGATCTCAAGACTTATGTGTCCTTTGGTGTTAGAAATCATGAGATTAAGAAATGGTGGATCCTCTCCTTCTCAAATGTTTTTGAATGATAAAATTTGAGGTTTTTTACAAGTTACTTTCGAGAAACTTCATACAAAAACCAATAAAAGGAAGTTATTGGGCAGTTTTTACATTGTGGAGCCTTGGCGCCAAATTTGGATGGTTAGGCACCTGGCTCTCTGTAATCTAGCACTTAAGCACCAATTTTAGGCGCAGTGCACAATTTTGCACCGCCTTTACCAAGGTCCAAATAACACTTATATCCTCCCTTGGATCATTAAATATAGTGTTTTATGTATTTTCATAACATGGAAGTCTCCATAGCACATAAAATGCACCCAAAATACCTAACTTAAAAAACCCTTAAATCAACTATACAGATAACTATGGGGTGCCTCTCATAAAACGGTTGGTATAACATCTTCAGCATGACGTATCCAATCTTTACTCTGGTTGAACCTAGATTAAGACTTCATTAAAGACATGTCTGTGTTTATCAAAGTAAGGTTTCAGTCTATGTTCATTTTCTTTAAATAATTTTTTTAGTTTTGGATCTTAAATATGCACAACATTATATGAGTAAACTTTCATCACAATAAATAACCCCATCCACTTCGACATAATTTTTCCAAGAAAAAATTTCAATAATGTATTATACGATAAAACTTGTTGAACAGGTTCAAAATCCTTTTTAATATCTTCCAATCAAGCAAACTTTTCATTTTTTCTTTTTAAATCTTATCATTTTCATAAGATTCATTTTCTATTATCCTTGAGCTCGTTTAATTGTAAAAGTCATTTCTCACCAGCATCTTTAAAATTAAAATTAAATTCTTGAATAGAACAATAAGATTTATGCTCAAGTTTCACTGGTAAGTGACAAGTCTTTCCGAAAATTAGTCAATGTGGGAATAATCCTACAAGAGTTTTATATGCAGTCCTATAGACCCATAATGTTGTATCCAATCTTGCAGACCAAACCATTCTATTAGGTTTTACAATCTTTTCCAATATTCTTTTAATTTCATGGTTGGATAAATTTGCTACACCATTGGTTTGACGAATACAAGAAGCGGCAATCCGATGTTTAATACCATATTTTCAAACTAATGTGTCAATTCTCTTATGCCTAAAATGACTTTGCCATCCATAATGATCACTCTTGGCACTCCAAATCTGGTAAAAATAATTCTCTTTAAGTATTTTGAAACACTCTAAACACCATAGCAGGGTAAAATAACTGCTTCAATCCATTTTGAAACATAGTCCACTGCGATTAAAATGTATTTGTTTCTGAGAGATGGTAAAAATGGTCCCAGAAAACCCAAACCCCATACGTCAAAAATTTCAACTTCCAATGTAAAATTTAGGGACATTTTGTTCCTTCTCCAAATATTGCCTTCATGCTGAAATTGATCACATGTTTTTAAATAAGTCATAACATCCATAAATAGAGTAGGTTAATGAAATTCAAATTGTAAAATCTTGTATGCAATTCTATCAACTCCAAAATGTCTCCCAAAATTAGAATCATGACATTTTTTAATAATTTTTTGGGTCTCTTCATAAGGTACACCTCTCTTATTAACTTGATCTTGACATTGCTTATATAACTATGGGTTATCCCAAAAGAAAGACTTTGCATCGTGTACAAATTTCTTCTGTTATTGGTATGTCAATCCATAGGGTATAAGATACCTAACGATGACATTAACTATGTCAACATACCATGGTACATGCTACTAAGTAATAGTGTATAATTTCTCATCTGGAAATTGTTTATTATACTAATTTTCAAGATTGAATGATTTTTCTTGCTCCATCTTAGATAAATGATCAACTATCTAATTATCAGATCCTTTACTATCTACTACTTCAAAGTCAAATTCTTATATCAAAAGTATCCATCTAGTTAATCTTGCTTTCGTGTCCTTATTCAACTTTAAATATCTTATAGTAGAGTGATTTGTATGCACAATACATTTAGCTCCAATGAGATATGACCTGAATTTATCAAAGGCATATACTATTGTTAATAACTCTTTTTCAATAGTGTTATAATTAATTTGAGTTTCATTAAGAGTTTTACTAGCACAGTATATAACTTTAAGAATTTTCTCATACGTTTGTCCTAAAACTGCTTCAATTGCATAATCACTCGCATCACACATCAACTTAAATGGTCTCCCCCCAATCAGATGAAACTATAATAACAGTGGTGATTAATTTTTCTTTTAATAACTCAAAGGCATTTAGGCACTCTTTGTTAAAATCAAAATTTGCATCTTTTTCTAAAAGTTGGCACAAATCCTTAGTTATTTTTGAAAAATCTTTAATATATTTGTTGTAGAAGCCCACATGTCCTAAGAAACTTCTAACCTCTCTCACTGTAGTAGGAGGTACTAGTTTATATATACTTTGTATTTTTTGTTTGATCCACTTCCATACCACTTTCAGAAATTTTATGTCTAAGTTTAATTCCTCCTGCAACTATAAATTGATTTTTCTCCCAATTTAGAACTAAATTTGCCTCTTCACAGCATTTTAGAACTTTTGCTAAATTATCTTGACATGAATTAAATGAGCTTCCAAATACTAAGAAATCATCCATAAAAACTTCTATTCCTTCTCAATCAAGTCACGAAAAATAGACATCACACACCTTTGAATTGTTGCAGGTGAATTACGTAAACTAAAGAGCATTCTTATGAAAGCGAAAGTACCATAAAGACTTGTAAATTTTATCTTTTCTTAATCCTCGGGTGTATTAAAAATTTTTTGATAACCAGTATATCCATCCAAAAAACAAAAATATATGCCTTGCTAGTCTATTCAACATTTGGTCCAAAAATGGTAGAGGAAATTGATCTTTCTTAGTGGCAAGATTTAATTTTCTATAATAAAAAAAGATTCATCATCTAGTGAATTGTCTTGTTGGTATTAACTCACTCCATTCATTTACAACTACAATCACTCCCCCTTTCTTAGGATAAAAGTAAATTGGACTAACCCAAACACTGTCAAAAATTTGATAGATGATTCCAGCATCTAACTATCTTAAAATTTCTTTTTTAACAACTTCTTTCATTATAGGATTTAACTATCTTTGAGGATCAGCTCTAGGCTTATGAATTTCTTCCATTAAAATTTTGTGCATGAAAATTGAAGGGCTGATACCTTTGATATCAACTAATGTCCATCCAAAGGCTTTCTTGTACTTTCTTGTACTTTCTTAAACTTTACATTAATTTTTGTTCTTGTAGATGAGTCAAATCTGAGGATATTATAACAGGTAACGTAGATGAGTTTCATAGAAAGACATACTTTAAATGAACAGGAAGTACCTTTATTTCTAATTCAGGAGGTATTTCAATTGAAGGAATAAGATTTTTACTACTTTTTGTATTTTCCAATAACTTAAAACTTTGTTTACCATAATTTCAATCCTCGTTATTTATTTCAATTGATTTATCTTACAATTTAGCATCGTCTTCATGCTCTAAATCTTCTTGTCCAATTTTCTCTCCATAATTCTATCTAAAATGATTGTTACTTTAATAATCACTAATCTCCATTTTGAAACACTCATCATCTCTTCCTTTATTTGGATACTTTATTGACTTTGATGTATTAAATGTAACTTCATGGTCATTGATTCTCATGATTAACTCACCCTTTTATACATCTATCACAACTCTTCCAACAACAAGAAAAGGTCTCCCTAAAATGATTGAAATTTCTTTATCTTCTTCCATATCTAACTTATTGAAATCCACAAGGAAGATAAACTTATCTACCTTTACCAATACATCTTCTTCAACTTCTTTCAGATAAGTGATCAAACAATCAACTAACTGATGGATTACAAACCTTCTGAAAATAGATAGTAGCATAAGGTTAATACTGGCTCCCAAATAATATAGAACTCCCCCAAAAAAAACTCTTGCCTATTGCACATGGAATAGTAAAGAAACCAGGATCCTTAAGTTTTTCAGAAAATATTTTTCTAAGTTATAGCGATACACTCCTCACTAAGTGAAACAGTCTTGTTATCTGTAAACTTCCTTGTCCTATTAAGAATATCATTCACACACTTTACATAGCTTTGCATTTTTTCCAGAGCTTCAGTGAATGGAATGTTAATGGTTAGCTTCTTAAATATTTCAAAAAACTTTGAAAATTATTTTTCCAACTTCTGTTGTCAAAGCCTTTAAGGAAATGGAGGTAGTGGTTTTCCAAAATTGTTCTTCATTGGAGAAATAAGATTCTCCAAGTCTTGAGGAATATTTTCCTCAGACTTGTCAATTTCCTTCCCCTCTTTGTCAACTTCAATCTCTTCTTGAACTTTAGTCTTCAATTTGCTTCCACTTCTTAGTTGGACATCCTTAATTTGCTCTTTATTCTAGTCTTTAGGATAAATTTTAATGCTACTAGGAAGAGTTCTGATCAACCTTTTATGCCTAATTTTTAAGGATATTATGCTTTAATGAAGGATATTGCTATGTTTTTGGTTGAAGGTGTAAAAAAGAGAGTATATGAGTAAAAAAGAAGCAAAAATACATCAAAAAGAAGCGAAGATGGGCTAAATAAATAAAAAAGTGACAAGTTAGCTTAACTGGTGCCTAGGCGCCAGGTTTTGGCTCCTGGCGTGAGAGGCAAAACTTGGCTAGTGCCTAAGCGAGTGATGGTTGGGCGCCTTGGCGCCACGATTACTTTCTAGAAAATTCATTGAAGAAGAAATCTGTCACTTTTCTACTTCTCCAACACTCTTACAGAAATTTTCACACTAAACCTCCCCATAAAAACTATAAAGTATGAAAGAAAAATTACTAATTGACTCCAATATGTGGTGGAATGAAGATGGATTATGGAAATGTAGCGTGGTGGAATGTTGTAGAGCAAAAAATGAATATAGAGGAGCCCCTTTTCTGATGAAATTCGACCCCAAATAAAGCCCAAGGGCGGTTCTCCAAGAGGTGCCTCCAAAAACTCTTAAAAAATCGTCCAAGTACATCGAACCTTCTAGAAACGAGGTCTGAACCACCTTTGGTGCCTTCGGTGCTAGTCTGGCACCGTCGACACTGAGTAAAGATCCTCCAGCTTTTGGTTGTTCTGCGCCATCGGTGCTGACCTTGGCACTGCCGGTACTGAGTATTTCCTCAGAAAAGTCATTTTGACTCCAAATTTCATCTTTTTTTCTTCCTTTTTGCTTTAAGACCTAAAAATCAACAACCTGCAAGAAAACATCAAAATACCTTCGATTAAAGTGCAATGTCACAAAAAATAGGTATAAAAATGGGTCTAAAAATGCATATATTTTTAGTGTATTAAAATCCCCCAAACTTACATGTTACTTGTCCTCAAGTAACTTCTCTACTACATAAAAAATATGACTTATGGTAAAGAGTTTAAATTTTAGACTTCCATATTTTAGTTCTCTAAATAAAATAGTTTAACTTAAGAAAAATTTAAAACAACTCTAGCTAATACTAAAGGTGTAAGGATATTCATTAATTAAGTCTAAGGTTTCTAATCCTCTATTCTTTTCAAGAAAAATTTCAATTTGTTATATTAAAGTCACTTAAGAAACTCATATGAAAAAGAACTTCATTAATTAAGTTAATATTCAAATCAAAAGTTTAGAAAAATGTGTTCAAGTCTTTTTCCATAAGTTGATTCAAGTGAAGCCAATTTTTAATTAGGCATCTCCTCAAGCTTATCCCCACATATTTTCTTTTTATTTTCCTTTCCTTTTCTTTTTCTTTTTTTTTTATTTTCATTTTCTTTTCTTTTTATTTTCTTTTTATTTTCTATATATGAGGATTATTATATCTGGATAGCCTTTAATGATTTTGAACTTCACTATCCTCTACTTAAAGTTAAAAACTTTTACATTTCTTCACTTAACATATTTATATTAACTTAAAGATTTTATAAAGTTTAATTCTTTTCTTTTTACATGAATCTTTTAAGATTTTTTATACTTCAAAAATACAAATTTCTTTACTTAAAATAAAAAAACACAGTCTAATTCTCTTTTAACAAATATCTTATCCCCTAGAATTTACCTTTATTATTGAAAATTTTTACTTAAATTTACTATATATTTAGAAACATAAATATAGTTATCCCAGAGTTAATCCCTAATACCAAAGGTCATGTTAAATTTAAATTTTTGAAAATATAGTTAAGTGAGGACAAATAAAATTAAGTTCTTTCTCTTTTTCTAAAAATGATTTTTCTTCTCTCCCCAAACTTAAATTTTTTAAAAGATTTTTACATGAAGAACTTTAAAAATGAAGGGTGAAAGAAAGCATTAAATACATAAAAAAAATAATACCTGTTGGAGATTCTGATTTTTGAACATAAATTTTGAAATACTATAGGGGCAAATATGAAAACTACAAGGCGAAAAATATTAAATTGCACATAATACATATAAAATTTGCCGAGAAAGAGCTAATCACAATACATAATAAAGTGCTGAAAATAAAAACAGAACTAAACTAAACTCTAAAAATGAAAACAGTTTTCCACATTACAGTTTCACATTACATAACAAACAAAGTCTTCAATAACATCACAACACAAACAATACAATCACAAACAAACAAACAAAAAGATCACCAGTCATTATCTTCTTCATCATCGACATCTAACTTTTGCTACTGATATGGAGTATAAGAAGGGTGAATAAGGATCTAAACTCTATGGTCACCCCTCAGGTATCTTACTAAAGCATCGTCATAAGCAGCATCATACTCAAATTTCTAGCGAATCAGATCATCAGTGTGAGCATTTCTGGCCTCCATATTCTGCATCCTATGATCCATCCTCAAAATATCTCCCTGCTGAATCATCATTTGGTCCAATAACTCTTTGTTGTCGGGGTCACTTGAAGTAGGCTCACTAAAAGTAGGGATTCTAGAAGTAGCAAGAATACCCCTGGCCTGTCGTCCAGATCTCCAATTAACATGGTACTCACAAGTCTTCATGTTGGCAGGCCCAATTGGTCTCTGAGGCTCAATCCTCTCCTCATCATGTCTAAAATCAACTCCTGCAAGCTCACAAAGTGTGTAAAATAGAGCAGGGTGCGCCAATCCACCAGTGGTCTCTCTCAGAGCAATAGATAGAATGTTCATATAAATGATAGAGTATAGATTTATGTCCATCACTTGTTGAATATAGTAGTTAAGGATGGCTCTATCCTTGGTTACTTCACTATGATGGTTCGTTAGAATCATCCTTCCATAAATAAAATAATATCAAGCCTTAGATGCTGCATTAAGTATAGAAAGGGGAAACTTAACTTTAACTCCACTTTTTTATTTTTCAAGACCCTTTCTCATTAGTTAAAAAACAAATAATTTCATCCAAGGCTTGATTTGTAGCAGAAAATGAATGATACTGGCATCTATAAACCTCTTCTGATTGATAAAACTCATTAATTGTTCTTGGAGCAAACTCCAACTTTTTTCCTCGAACAAAAATAAAATCATCAGAAGCCTCAAGAAGGTTGGCATAAAATTCCAACACAATCTCAACTAAAGCATCGATAGTAAAATAGCAGAAGTTTCCCACTGCCAAGTGATAATCAATCGTTCAACTTCTCCTCCTAGATTTTTAAAACCTCGGTCCTGAATCACTTTTTTTATTTTCTTGAAGACTGTGAAATCGAGCACTGGCTCTAAAGTTAATAAACCTTTGCTCATCATATTCTATTTTCCTTTTGTTCGATCAATGTTCCGTAGGAAATCGAGAAAAAATTGATAAAATTTTCAAATAAATCCCAAAATTCCAAAAATACAAAATGTAAACCACTTTAAACTCAAATCCACTAAGTAAGAGTTTTCCATCAAAGCATTTTCTCAAAATCTCCCAAAAAATTTCAAAACTTTGGATCTAGACAATGTGAGAAAACTTTTGGTGAAAATAAAAAATTTTTACTTTAAAGTGTAGCTCTCACGTAGCGAAGATAAAATCAAAGTTCATTTGCCTCTAAATCGCCTCAAATCTACCCAAAATCAAGCCTTAGGTGCAAAACCGAAGTTTGAAGGTGACTTAAGGGGTAAAAATGGAGGTTTATGGTGAAAATAGCAAATTAAAGAATTAATTTGCGGCTCTCAGGTCGAAGGCGCCGTCGGCGGCAATGTCAGCGTTGTCGGCACTGAAAGACCGAAATACACTATTTTGATTTTTCAAATTTTCAATTTCCTTTCAATTTTCTCCAAAATTTTTTTTAGTATTTTTAAACACAAATTTTATCTAAATTCATAAATACACATTTCAAAAACAATCATTTTCACAAATAACAACAAACTAACTTTTATATATGACAATACACTTTTTACAAACACATTTCAGAAATCACAAATTCACACCTATGAAGTAAACTAATTATAAATTGGAGTCAAAATCAAGCCATAACACTAAATGCTGACACAAAACTATACACATAATCAAAGTTTAGAATAAACCAAATCAAACATAATCAAATCCACACAATTACACTAAACACGTAAACATTTTTAAACAAGTAGAGAAGTCACAATCTTCAATCATTCAGCCTCATCTTCAGTGTTATCACCTCCTCTAATATCTCCAATTGATTGATAATGAACATATAGGTTGTAGAAGGATCGGTACGGGAATTGATCTGTCAAATTTTCTTCGATCCACCCCTTTTCTTTAAACATCCGAACTAATCCTACTTCAAAAGTTCCAGTGTGATCAAAATTCTCTTTCATTCTCCAATCTAGGTGATCAAAAAGGTACTTGAGATCTCCCACTGCATTCATAATACTCTGAAGTTCTCTTTCAATTTTCTTCAATTTCTTCTCTAAAGCAAGTGAACTTCCAACTGTTGATGGCATTAATGGAGATGAAGCATGTGAAGAATGATCTATAATAGCATTAGTGCTTCATTGCCATTATCCTATCACTCTAGAAGTGACGGGCTAATGGAAATGAGAGACTAGAACCTACCCACACTATTATACATGCTAACACCAACTTTAGATTAATAAAATTTCTTTGCACAATTTGAAAGAAAGTAAGGATATAGATATGCTTCTATTTGTCACAAAACCACATCTAAGTTTCAAATCAAAATTTGAAATCCTTTTCTGATTAAGTATTATTTGCAAGGAGAAAGTCTCTTTACATATAATTTTTTAAGTCATTACATTTACTTTTATTTGCATATTATAAAATTTAGCAAACTTAATCTTCATCTTTAGATAGTTGTTGCATTTTTAAGTAAAGTTTTCTTAAATTCATAATTCTTATATTTCCTTTTATTATTTACCTATTGTCGGCTTCCTAGTGGGATCGATACTTTTAAAGAAAACTCTATATTACTTGAAATGATATGTATACTTGCGTAGTACCCCTAGTGAGAAAGCAATTTCTTTAATCATTTTACATTTGTTCTCGCTAGCCGCAAAAATATAATTTTGGTCAAGTTTTTGGCATGTAAGAAGCATAAATATTTGTGTAATTGCAGATCGGGTCAAGTTTTTGGCGTCCTTATTATGGAAGCAATGGAACATTAGAACTTTAAAAGAAATATATTTATTAGGAATTACTTTTAAACTTTATTTTTTATTGCTATAAATTTTAATTTTTCTTTTTTTGAAATTTTAAAAAATTACAAAAATTTGAATATTATAAATTTTTTTTGCAAAAACTAAAAAAAAACTATTTTATTTTATTGCTTTATTATTTTATTTTTTGAATTTTACTTTTTTGTATAGGAAGTTTAGGATCTAAGGGTTTACTAACCTGCTATTCTATATTAGAAAGAACCATAAGAAGAATCTAAAAGCAAAAAAAACTTCACAATCTTTAAGAAATGACAAACACATCACAAAATAACATTACAACTTTTAATAATGAAAATTAACATCCAAATTTACAATGAGATTTAAGGGACTATGCTAACCCTATGACACATGAAGTTCACTTAAGTATTCCAATCCTTGCTGTAGCGGCTAACTCATTTGAATTTAACCTTCAATAATACAAATGGTGTAAAACAATCAGTTTAGGGGAACACCAACTAAGAATTCTAATTTACATCTTGTGAGTTTTCTAGAACTTTGTGCTATTCAAATATGATGGTGTATCAAATGATGCGATTTGACTTAGACTTTTTTCTTTTACCTAAAGGGATAAAGCTAAGATGTTGTTAAACTCATTAGCACCGAGATTTACTAGAACTTGAGGAGAAATGATACAAAAATTTCTAGCTAAATTTTTTCCTCCTTTAAAATTTGCTGAGCTTAGAAATGATATTACATTTTTTATTCAGTTTGAAGGGGAGTCAATTTATGAGTCTTGGGAATGATTTACAGAACTCCTTAAAAAGTGTCCACATCATGCTTTAACTAACTGGTTAATCTTTCAAACATTTTATAATGGGTTAATATGATCCCTAAGATCTATAATTGGTGGTGTTGCTGGAGGACCTTTAATGTCAAAATCATTCAATGAAGTGCATGCCTTAATTGAATAAATGACCACTAATAATTTTCAATGACACTCGGAAAGTGTAAATCCAAAAAGAGTGGCTAGTATTCATGATAATGATGGTTTAACCATTTTAGGAGCTCAATTTGCTTTCTTATCTAAGAAGTTAGATAATTATGTTATGATTTTTTTCTCAATTGCCTTAAGCAAGTGAAGAAATTATTAGGACAAACCAATGATTATCAATCATTAGAAATGTTACATGCATTTGCTAATAAAACTAATAACCCATATTCAAATTTTTATAACCCAAGTTGGAAAAACATTTCTACTCTTAACTGGAACAATTTTTATGGTGGAAATTAGCAAAGAGGGAACAATCAAGCAAACCCTACAGGAAACTTAAACAATAATAGTATTTCTAACTATTGACCTTATTATCCTCTTGAATTTAATATCCAACAATTTATGGAAAATAAGTTTTCTATAGAAGAAGAAGTTTTGCAAATGTGTAATCAGATGCAAAGTCAAAGTGCTTCGATAAGAAATATTGAGAATCAACTGGGACAAATTGCTAACGCACTTAGTAATAGACCCCAGAGAAAACTTCCTAGTAATATTGAAATTAATCCTAAAGACAAAGGAATGAAACAAGAGCAAATTAAAGTTGTTAAACTTAAGAGTGGAAAGGAATAAAAAGTTGGAAGTCAAGAAGATATTGAAGTTGAGAGAGAGATTAAAGAGCCTAAAGAAATTATTTTTAAAGACTCAGAATGATATGTCTCTTCGACCAAAAATGATTTAGAAAGACTACCACCACATTTTCCTCAAATACTGAGATAGCAAAAGCTTGATCCATAATTTTTAAAATTCTTTGAGCTATTTATAAAGCTTACAATCAATATTCCGTTTGCAGAAGCTTTGGAACAAAGGCCTAGTTATGCTAAATTTATGAAAGATATATTAAACAAGAAAGGAAGTTTAAAGCTTATGAAACAGTTGCATTAAGTGAAGAATGCAGTGCAAAAGAAGCTTCATCAAAAGCTTAAAGACTCTAGTAGCTTCAGAATACCTTGTGCGATTGTAGAGAAATTTTATGGAAAAGCCTTATACAATTTAGGAGTTAGCATTAATCTCATGCCTTTATCTATTTTTTGAAAGTTAGACTTAGGAGAGATTTCTCCCACTACTGTAATTCTTCAGTTAGCTGATTGATATATTATTGATCTTAAAGGGGTTATAGGAAATGTACTTGTTAAAGTGGATAAATTTATATTTCCTGTGGATTTCATTGTGCTATACGTGGATGAAGATAAAGAAATTCCTATTATTTTGGGAGACCTTTTCTCGCTACTGTATGTGCTATGATTGATGTGTAGAAAGAAGAGTTAACTATGAGAGTTAATGATCAGGAACTAACATTTAACGTTTTAAAGTCATTGAGGTATCATGTTAAAGAAAAATGTTATAGTATGGATAATTTGGATTACATGATTGCTAAACAATATCAAGAAAAATGTGAAGTCATTTCTGATGAAAAAAATGAAGTGATATTAAATCAGGAAGGATATGATAGTGAAACTGAAAGTGATATTGAAAAAAAATTAACAGAGTTAAATTCTTAGGATACTAATGATGTTCAAGAAAACTTTGAGATTTTAGATACTACTGAAAATAGTAACCTCTAATCCTTTCAATTGAAAAAACTCCTGAACTTGAGATTAAAGTTCTTCCTACGCATTTAAAGTATGCATATTTATGAAATTAATCTACTTTACTTATTTTAATATCCTCAAAGTTAATTAAAGATTAGGAAGAAAAATTATTGGATACATTACAAAATTATAAAAGAAAAACTTTTGGTTGGACATTAACAGATTTTAATGGAATTAGTTCTTCAATCTGTATGCATAGAATTTTAATGGAAGATGACTATAAACCAAAAGCTGATCCTCAAATAAGATTAAATTCTATGATAAAATAAGTAGTAAAAAAAGAAATTTTAAAGTGATTCGATGCTTGGATTATTTATCAAATTTCAGATAGTGCATGAGTTAGTCTTATTCATTGTGTTCTTAACAAAGGAGAAGTGACTTTTGACACAAATTAAAAAAAAAGAATTAATTCCAATAAGCCAAGTCACTAGATGACAAATTTGTATTGACTATCAAAAATTAAATATTGTCAGTAGGAAGGATCACTTTCATTTACCTTTCTTGGACCAAATGTTCGATAGACTGGCAAAACTTGAATAATTTTGCTTTTTGGATGGATATTTTGGTTAACCCCAAATACCTATTGCTCAAGAGGATCAAGAAAATACTAAATTTACAAGTTCATATGGGACTTTTACTTTTAGAAGAATGTTTTATAGTTTATTTAACACACTGTTGACCTCACTTTTGGTTGAGGTCTAGAAATTTCTTTAGTAGCCTAGGTCTAGATATAGG